>JXCR01105049.1:80973-167692 GCA_002079205.1 Phalaenopsis hybrid cultivar
CCCCCCCAAGTAGACCATAGAAGCTCACAAGGAAATCACAAGTATGTCATTGCCTTTAATTAATTAATTGAGTCATATATAACAATTCTCCTCCTTGACTATCAATTACGACGCTTCATAATAGAGATTCCCTCCACCTTGCCCCGATGGACCCTTAGCCCTTGGTTGAGTCTACTAAGTTCAGACAGTTCCTGAACTTAGCAATCACAGTTCTTCCGATTAGAGAATATTATCCCATTTTCTTTACTTCTTTCATGACGATACGAGAACCTTTAGTTACTATGATATGATCATTTTTCGCCTTAAAAAGGTATCCGCTTGTCTCCAACACACCTAAAGAAATCAAATTTTTTTTGAGCTCCGGTACGTACCTGACATGTTGCAATATTCTTTCGGTTTCATCAAACATTTTTATTCTGATTGTTCCACTGCCGACCACCATGTAATCCTTGTTATCTTCAAGTAGTACAGACCCATCATTTGTCAGTTGCAGTGTCTCGAACCAGTCCTTATGATGACACATGTGGAAAGAACACCCTGAGTCGAGGATCCACTCCTTGTTGGATTGTGATTTAGTGATCACCAGGGCTTTAACTGAATCATAGCCGTCCGAGGCTATGCTTGCTTCTCCAGGATCTTTAAGATTTTCTTGATATTTATTCTTCTTGTCAGGACAGTTTCTCTTGAAGTGACCATCATTATGACAATGATAACACTTGAAAGATCCTTTTGATGACAGATTTTCGCTCTCTTTTCTTGATCTTGATCTGCTCTGACCGTTTCTTGAATCTTTCATGTCCGATCTTTCTCTAACAATAAGATTGTCTTCGGTGATTTCTTTGTCCATCTCGTGTTTTCTTTGGAGTTCTTTGACTCTAATCAGCACTTAAACCTCCTCCAGAGAATTGTTTGCACCATTTCATAGAGCATCACATATTTGAAATGCTCGTAGCTCTTAGGAATAGAGTTCAACAACAGTAGTGTCTTGTCCTCGACATCCATCTTGACGTTGATGTTTTCAAGATCATCCATGATCTTTTTGAACTCATTGATCTGCTCTGAGACGAACTTTTCTTCATGCATCTTGAACGAGTACAAGTGTTACTTCAAGAAGAGCTTATTCACAAAAGATTTCGTCATATGTAGTTCGAGTTTGGCCCAAAGAGTTTGAGTCATTGTCTTCCTCGAAACTTCCCTTAGAGCTTTATCGCCAAGGCTTACGATTATCAAACTATGAGCCCTGTCTAGAATCCCGTTCTTTTCTTTCTCGGTCATGTCAGCTGGCAATGCCGCCGGGCCATTCAAGGCTTCTACAACGTCTTGCTGCACCAACAAAGCTTTCATCTTCACTCTCCACAGGCCGAAGTCGTTGTTCCCGGTGAATTTCTCGTTGTCGAACTTGGCGGTTGCCATTATCGTGGCTGAAATTCCCACAGACGATGCCAATTGTTAAGAAACTTGCCTCGCCGGACACCTGCAAAATTCCAAAGAACTCCTCCCTGTGTAGCCGTACCCTGTCTGGAGTGTCGTAATATTGCTACAGTGCCTTGTCGTTCTTGCGATCTAGAGTATCGAATCCCCTTGACTGTCGAACTCCCTATAGCCAAGAATTCTTGCTGGCTGAGGAAGAATGCCACTTGCTTCTTCCTGCTGCAACTGAATGGCTGCAGAACCACACCTTGGTGGCTCGTGAGATAGAGTGCCCAAGAATTTCTTGTTGCTGGACAAAAGTGCTGAACTCCTTTCTGTCGTATTTAGCTTGGAGTACAAATCTTTCTCAGCCCGAACTCCCTCCTCAAAGAACCTTGATTGCCCAAATTCTACTGTAGCCAAGAAAACAAGGCTGTCAAATCCTGCTGGCTGAAGAACTACCTGTTTATCTTCTTCAACCGAATGAAACAGAAAGAACCGCAGCAGACAAGCAGCAAACAGGGAAAACAGTGAGAAATAATGCAGGAAATGAAATGCAAGAACACAAACACAAGAGAATAACCAATTACGTGGTTTGGTCCATAGAACTACATCCACAGGAGGGAGTCGCCAACAAATACACTAAGACAAAGAAGAATTACAGGCTTTTTACATCAATGAATGAACACTCCTCTAGGTCTCTCCTTCTCGAAACTACCTGGATACAAGATCTAAAACTCCTTCCTCAATTCTTGAAGTCTCTTCCCTTCTTTTTCTTCTTGGACTGATTTCCTTCCCCTTCTTGGTCTTCTTTCTATTTTCCTCCTTGTAGTGGCCTCTCCCCTCTTCAAACCTATCTTCTTCCCTTGTAGTAGACTCCTACTTTCCTATAAGCCTTCCTCATCTATAAATAGATGAGGCCCCCCCAAGTAGGCCATAGAAGGTCACAAGGAAATCACAAGTATGACATTGCCTTTAATTAATCAATTGAGAAACATATATAACATATCTCCAGCGGACTAATCATAAATAGTTTTATTTATATCCCTTGCGGGTGCATGTACCCTATAATGGATGGCTGGGGGATTCTCTTTGAAAAGTTGCTTTATCTGGATGAATTATGCTGACTTACAGTCAGAGCAATGAATAAGGTTGAGATTTAGTTGTAGAATATCTCAAATTGGCGCCGTTTGTGGGAATCCCAACCACGATAATGGCAACCGCCAAGTTCGACATCAAGAAATTCACTGGGGGATGTCAAGGGGATTCAATACTCCAGACCGCAAGAACGACAATACACTGTTGCAAGATTTCGACACTCCGGAGAGGGTTCGACAACCCAGGTTTGGCTACACATGGAGGAGTTCTTTGAAATTTTGTAGGTCCCGCGGGGCAAGTTTCTCAACAATTGGCGCCGTCTGTGAGAATCCCAACCACGATAATGACAACCGCCAAGTTCGACATCGAGAAATTCACCAGAAAGAATGACTTCGGCCTGTGGAGAGTGAAGATGAAAGTTCTGTTGGTGCAGCAAAGCGTTGTAGAAGCCTTGTAAGGCCCAGCGGCATTGCCGGCCGACATGACCAAAAAAGAAAAGAACAGGATTCTGGATAGGGCTCATAGTTTAATAATCTTGAGCCTTGGTGATAAAGTTCTGAGGAAAGTTTCGAGGGAGACGACGACTCAAGCGTTTTGGGTCAAACACAAACTACTATATTTGACAAAATCTCTGGCTAACAGGCTCTTCTTGAAGCAATGACTATATTTCTTCAAGATGCACGAAGACAAATCAGTTTCAGAGCAGATTGACAAGTTCAACAAGATCATAGATGATCTTAAAAACATGGACGTCAAGATGAATGATGAGGACAAGACACTACTGTTGTTGAACTCTATTTTTTTTAGGTACGAGCATTTCAAAGATGCGATGCTCTATGAAAGTGTGCAAACAATTTCTTTGGAAGAGGCTCAAGCACTGATTAGAGCCAAAGAACTCCAAAGAAAACATGAGATGGACAAAGAAATCAGCGGAGACAGTCTTACTGTTAGAGATGGATTGGACAAAAAAGATTCAATAAATGGTCAGAGCAGATCAAGATCAAGAAAAGAGGGCGAAAATTAGTCATCAAAATGATCTTTCAAGTGTTATCATTGTCACAAGGATGATCACTTTAAGAGGAACTATCCTGACAGGAAGAATAAATATCAAGAAAATCTTAAAGATCCTGGAGAAGCAAGCATAGTCTCTGACGACTATGATTCAGCTGAAGCCCTGGTGATCACCGAATCCGAATCCAACAAGAAATGGATCCTCGATTTTTTTCACATGTGTCCTCATAAGGACTGGTTCGAGACACTGCAACTGTCAAATGGTGGGTCCGTACTACTTGGAGATAACAAGGATTGCAGGGTGGTCAGCAGTGAAACAATCAGAATAAAGATGTTCGATGGAGCCGAAAGAATATTGCAACATGTCTGGTACGTATCGGAGCTCAAAAGAAATCTGATTTCTTTAGGTATGTTGGAGACAAACAGATACTCTTTTAAGACAAAAAATGGTCATATCAGAGTAACTAAAGGTTCTCGTATCGCTGTGAAAGGAGTAATGAAAAAGTGACAATATTCTCTAATCAGAAGAACTGTGATTGCTAAGTTCAGGAACTTTCTGGACTTAGCAGACTCAACCAAGGGTTAAGGGCCCCTCGTGACAAAGGAGGAAGAGTCTGCTACAAGGGAAGAATATATGCTTATAGAGGGGAGAGACCACTACAAGGAGTAAGATAGAAAAAAACCAATAAGACTAAGAAGGGGAAGAAAATCAATCCAAGAAGAAGAACAAGAAAATAATGTTCAAGAATTGAGGGATGAGTTTTAGATCTTGTATCGAGGTAGTTTCGAGAGGAAGAGATCTAGAGGAGTGTTCATTCCTTGATGTAAAAAACCTGTAATTTTTCTTTGCCTTAGTGTATTTGTTGGCGATTCCCTCCTGTAGATGTAGGTTCATGGACCGAACCACGTAATTGGTTGTTATCTTGTGTTTGTATTCTTGCATTTCATTTTCTGCATTATTTCTCTCATTTTTCCCTGTTTACTGCTTGCCTGTGGCAGTTCTCTCTGTTCCATTCGACTAAAAAGGATAAGCAGGTAGTTCTTCAGCCAACAGGATTTGACAACCTTGTTTTCTTGGCTACAGCAGAATTTGGGCAATCAATGTTCTCGAGGGAGGGAGTTCGGGTTGAGAAAAATCTGTACTCCAGGCCAAATTCAACAGAAAGGAGTTCAACACTTCTGTCCAGTAGCAAGGAATTCTTGGGCACTCCTTCTCATGGGCCACCAAGGTGTGGTTCTGCAGCCATTCAGTTGTAGCAGGAAGAAGCAGGTGGCATTCTTCCTCAGCCAACAAGAATTTTTGGCTACAAGGAGTTCGACAGTCAAGGGGATTTGATACTCCAGACCGCAAGAACGACAAGACACTGTAGCAAGATTTCGACACTCTAGAGAGGGTTCGGCAGCCCAGGTTCGGCTACACAGGGAGGAGTTCTTTGGAATTTTGTAGGTGTCCGGCGGGGCAAGTTTCTCAACAATCAGCTAGGAAAGAACAACTGAAATGCCAAAGACACCTTTCTGTGAAGGAAAGGGAAATATTGAATATCACTTGCTGCCAAAAAACTCCCTGTAGAAAGGATTGAACAGCTATGTACTGAACTCCCTGCAACCAAGATCGTTGACTGCCGAACTCTCTTCTCCTGGCCGAATTCTTTAAAGCCAAGAACTTGAGCCGAATTCCTTTTGCCTGAGCCAATGAATAGGATTGCATGAGTGTGGAACTCCTACCTGTAGCTGAATAACCTGTGTTGAACAACCAAAGGAATGGAAGAACCTACCGGCTGACACCGAATTACACCTTGCTAGCTTGCAAATGCCGAAGGAGTTGCTGTAGCCAAGAAATGAAAAACACAACAAGAAATACACAGGAAAAACATGAAGGGTAAAATGCAGGAATAAAAATTCAACGCAAACACAAGAACACAACCAATTTACGTGGTTCGGTCCATAAACCTGCATCCATGGGAGGGAATCTGATAATTAATTGATGTCTCAGCTACATAAACGTCTTCAGGGTTCTTTTCATATGAAAGATTTAGGGTCATTAACTTATTTCTTAGGACTCGAGGTTCACTCTTCTGTCGCTGATATTTTTCTTCATCAGTACAACTATACGAAGTGACTCATTGCTTTGGTTGGTCTCCAAGATGGTAGCTCCACTGATACCCTTTTGGAGGTAAATGTCAAATATCAACAGAATGATTGTGACTTTCTATCTGAACCATCTCTATATAGACAACTGGTTGACAGTCTCAATTATCTGACTATTAGGCGTCCTGATATTTCATTTGTTGTGCATTAAGTTAGTCAATTTATGCAAGCCCCTACATATCTTCCTTTAGCTGCAGTTCGATGTATTATTTAATATTTGAAAGGTACTTCTCATCGTGGTTTGTTCATTTCTGCAAAGTCTCCTATCACCTTAACAACCTATAGTGATGTCGATTGAGCTGGTTGTTCTGATACACGCCAATCTATTACTGGATAATGCATGTTTCTTGGCAACTCTTTAATCTCTTGGTAGAGCAAGAAACAAGATCTAGTGTCTAAGTCATCTTGGTTTTCCTCAGCTTGAGTCTACTTCTCTTCATGCAGATAATACTAGTGCTATCCAGATTGCTGCAAATCCCGTTTTTCATGAACGTATGAAACACATTGAAGTGGCTTGTCATTCCATTCGAGAAGCCTATGAAGAGGGTGTTATATCTCTTCCTCATATCACTTCTGATCTTCAAACAGCTGATATATTTACTAAAGCTCATTCTCGAGAGCGTAATCTGTTTCTTGTCAGCAAATTGATGCTTCTTGACCAGCTAACATCAATTTGAAGGAGGATATTAATCAGGAATAAAAGAAATCAGACATAATAAAGAGTTTCCTTCTTCGCATACTGCAAAGAAGGAAATATTATATTTGCACAGATTCTTTCCTTTTAGCTGAATATTTAGATTATGAATATGTATTAATTAAGTTACTTAAATTAGATTATACTGAATATTTTGTACCTAAAATAGATTGTACAAACTACTATTTATTGGAATGAAAGCAAAGGAAAAGACATTCAACCTATTTCCTCAAAATATTGTCGTTAAGAAGTGAGTAAAATTTTTCCTCTTACACGTGTCTTTTAAACAACTTTTAATAAAAGTAAATATTGTGACGAGTTATTGCTTTGGCGCTAAAAGTTTGGACACTTAAATTTTGAAAGTCTTAGATCTCATAAGAACAAGATGCAATGACTTACAAGCATTGAGGAGAAACAATAAGCATGCCAAGGTTATATATTTTGAAAGAATCATGATTCATTTCCAAAAGGTGGTTGTGGAGTGCAAATCTATGTTAGTTGGAGCCTGATAGAAAACTCCCGCTCTCGCTCCCGTTTCGGTCGCCTCGCTTCCCGATCGCGAACAGTCGCGACCCCGCCTGGCGTCGATTCGTGAACAACGCCAACCACTCCTCTGTCGTGAAACATCACAAATTGTTTTTGCCTTCCCTGTTTCCGCGAAGCGAAGCATCTCTTCGCTTGATATAAGTCGCGAACGGTAGAGGAAGAAAGGTATTGCGAGGCGGCTCTCCTTCAGTTTTGAAGCATGAACTTTGTGTTCTTCAGACTTTCTCAGAATAGAGGAAGAGAAGTGCAAGTAGTAGTTCCTTGCGGTAGTAGAAAGAAGGAAGAAGAAGAAGATTGTTTTCTCTTGGTTTCTTCTTGGTGGCTTGTGACAGAAGAGAAATTGATTTTATTTTTCTTGTAAGTTTATCTTCTTCGGTGTATCTCGGTGTAGAGAGAGAAGAGTAGTGAAGTGAGAGAAAAAATTCGATCTTGTAAGTGGAGATGATCGACTGATGTAAATTCCTCAAATAGTAAAATCCTCTACAACTCCGTGGATGTTGACAATTTGCCGAACCACATAAATCTATGTGTTCCGCTATTTTACTATTTTTTGGTGTCAATTTTTTTGTTCTATTTTTTTCACTTCGTTAAAGATTGTTCTCCTATTATATTTTTCTATGTACCACAACAACTGATATCAAAGTTTTGTTCGGATCTGAGAAATAATGATGACTGCAAATGAAGTGATGGTTTCAAAGATCAAAAAATTTGATGACACATATGTCGATTATTAGAGGATGCAGATAGAGGAATACCTCTATGTGATAAAATTTTATGTTCCGTCATTGAAGAAAAGACCTGAAAGGATGGATAGGGCTGAATGAAATTTGTTGGATCGATAAGTTCTGGGGGTTATTCGATTGACCCTATCGATGTCTATTGCATACAACGTCATCAAGAAAAGGACAACTGCAGACCTCATGACAGCCCTATCAGCTATGTATGAAAAGCCGTCGGCGAATAACAAGATTTACTTAATGAAGAAATTATTCAATTTGAAAATGACGGAAGGTGTTTCTGCTGCTTAACACCTGAATGATTTCAATACTATCACAAATCAATTGTTGTCTGTTGAAATTGATTTTGATGATGAGATACGTGCGCTGATATTGTTGGCTTCATTGTCAGATAGTTGGGAAATTATGAGGATGACAATTAGCAGTTGTGCAGTTAAATCTAAACTTAAATGTGATGATATTCGTGATTTGATTTTGGCTGAGATCTTAGGTTTGAGTTCGCCACTGAATGTTGATTTTAGAGAGAGATGGCAAGACAAGAACTCGTATAGAGGGAGATCAAAATCAAAGTATGTCTGCTGGAATTATGACAAGACTGGCCACATAAAGAGGAACTGCAGAAATCCCAATAATATGAAGAATGATAACGCAAATGTGATATCTGAAGAAGTACATGATCCACTATTGCTGACAGTTCATAGTTATGTTGATGATGGAAGTGAAGAGGAGAGTGGGTTCAGAGCACCCATTCCTATTGTTCCACAGACAGATGATGGAAAACTACAAAGCTATGAAGAAATCTTACAAGATGAAAGTTCGAGCAAGTGGGAGCTGGCAGAACTTCTACCAGGGAATAATACATTACACAACAAGTGGGTGTATCAGGTGAAGACTGAGCTTGATACAATAAGAGGTACAATGCCAAACTTATTGAAAAAGGCTTTTAGCAGAGACATGATATTACCCATGCAGTGGGAGTTGCAAGCTGAGACGAGTTATCTAGGAAATAGCTTGGAGGTGCAAGACTATTTGGACCCTATTGCATTGTTGACTGAGGTTGTTACTCTTGAAAAACTGAAGTTGTGCACAACTTCAGTTGGTCTTCTGGAGTGAAGACAAAGACTTTGAGTTGCAGAGGTGGAGGATTCATGTTTGAAGAAAAGGGCGACACTGCCGATGGAGGAGATCAATTTGAGGAAGGAGATGTTATTGCCCGTGTATCAGTCTCTAAGTGGGAGATTTGTTAGTTGGAGCCCGATAGAAGACTCTCGCTCCCGCTCCCATTTCGCTTGCTCCAGCCTCCCGATCGCGAACAGTCGCGACCTCAATTAGCGTCGATTCGCGAACAACTCCAACCGTTCATATGTCGCGAAACATTGCAAATTGTTCCCGCCTTGTTTCCGCGAAGTGAAGCATCTCTTCGCTTGATATAAGTCGCGAACGGTAGAGGAAGAAAGGTATTGTGTGGTGGCTCTCCTTCAGTTTTGAAGCACGGCCTTTGTGTTCTTCTTCGAACTTTCTCAGGACGGAGGAAGAAAAGTACAAACAGTAGTTCTTTGCGATAGAAGGAAGAAGGAAGAAGAAGAAGATTGTTCTACCTTGGTTTGTTCTTAGTGGCTTGTGACAGAAGAGAAATTTAGTTTATTTCTCTTGTAAGTTTATCCTCTTCGGTCTATCTCGGTGTAGAAAGAGAAGTATAGTGACGTGAGAGAGATTTCACTCTTGTAAGTCGAGACGATCGATTGGTGTAAATTCTTCAACTAGTAAAATCCTCTGCAACTCCATGGACGTATGCAATTTGTCTAATCACGTAAATTTGTGTGTTCCGCTGTGTTACTGTTTTCTGGTGTCAATTTTCTTGTTCTATTTTTTTCACTTCGTCAAAGATCGTACTCCTATTCTATTTTTCTGTATACCACAACAATCTATTGTTGGATTCGATATTACCAACATATGTTATCCTATGGAAAGATCTGATGCTCAAAATAGGTACTTTCTTATTTATGGTTGATTATTTCCATGTGATCATAGTCTATTTTTATGAGTCTAAAATATTAAGTTTTTATCATTTACCGCAAAAGTTAAGATGAATACATTAGTAGACAACTCACTATCGGGTACTTACCTAAAATGATGAGTTTGTGAACTCAAGTATCAAACCATTATGAAGATGGCCTAGTTAATGCTTTATGACAAAAGTATGCCAAAGGATTTTTTGGTTGACCCAATCTACAGAATTGGCTACTTGATCAATCAGTATCCAACAATAGATTTGAAGAACTGAACTCCTTTTAAGGGTCAGATCAATTTGTTATGTTCCCTTGGAGAAAAGAAGCGAATTGAATCAAACAAGTGAGAAACTTATTTAACGGTTTATAGTTTAATATTAACAGTTTATCTGCGGTACAATTTGAATATGGAAAATAGCCAGAGTGCTTTTTTTGATGGAGTTACATTAGTAAAAAAAGATAATGACAATTCAAGATTCTCATTTTGTTCTAAAATCATTCAAAGTCAATCAAGACATGGATAGTTATTTATCAACTTTAGGTTGTCGCTTGCCTCCAAATTAAATTTACACTCAGACGCAAATCCTAGATTTTAAACTTCTACAATCCAAAGTGTAAAGAACTATCAAATTTTCTAGTTTGGTGTGATTTTATTTAGTTATAAATTATGCTTAGCTACAATGATTTTCTTCACTTGGGCCAACACAACTTTTTCTTACTGTTCTTCTTCTTTGGAAATATTTGGTGCATGAAAAATGGCAAAATGCAAGAATAAAAAACAAAAAAATATATATATAAAAAATTTTGAAATAGGGGACAAAAAATGACCAACATCCATAGCCACAAAAAGTGACGAGCTTTCATTATTTCAAAGATAACTATAAGCATTTCCCCCTACTGTCTATTATTTTNGTATTTGGTGCATGAAAAATGGCAAAATGCAAGAATAAAAAACAAAAAAAAAATTATAAAATTTTTAAATAGGGGACAAAAAATGACCAACATCCATCGCCACAAAAAGTGACGAGCTTTCATTATTTCAAAGATAACTATAAGCATTTCCCCCTACTGTCTATTATTTTTTCCTATCCTTTCTTTTCTCCTTTATTCTCCTCATGAGAAATTCCAAAAAAAAAAATAATAACTTTCATTGTTTATCACCGCGCTGAAGTAAACAAAACTTGACGTTACTACATTGCTAGAGAATTGCTACCTTTGGGACCATCGAAATTTTTTTCATTAATCCGTCTAGTCACCACTTTGTTTATAGTTAAGGCCATGAAAAATCGCACTGCCCTCNATAATAACTTTCATTGTTTATCACCTCGCTAAAGTAAACAAAACTTGACGTTACTACATTGCTAGAGAATTGCTACCTTTGGGACCATCAAAATTTTTTTCATTAATCCGTCTAGTCACCACTTTGTTTATAGTTAAGGCCATGAAAAATCGCACTGCCCTCCACTAATTGATTATAAGAGAGTATCACCGATTGTCATATATCATCCTTTGCCAATTGTAATTATCTGGTAAGAGTTGTTATAGAGGCCCTTTTGTTGACAAGTAATAACATTCACCTTTATCTTTGACTTCTAAAGAGAGACCGGTGAGATATGTTATAGTTTGATCACCTTTGCACAATCACAAGGGTTCTGGATGATTAATAGAAATGTATGAGACCAATGTAATAATAAAAATAATATTTAAAAGTTTTATTACTTGGGTGGAATTTAGAAGAAAACTATTTTGCTAACTCATGGATAAGCATTTGATTATGTGAGCGGCAAAAATAGATTTAAATTTTTTAAAATCATAAGTTTTTAATTCAAATATTTCAAAGAGAGAGAATCAAAATTTAGGAATTAATGAGGAAATTCAACTCTATAAAATTACAATCTTCCAATAGAAGGTTAGATTTTTAGCATTTTTATTGAATGGATCAATCTTGTGACACCTTTTCTCAATGAACCATGGAAGTTAACTAAGCTTATGTAAGGCTATAGTTTGTTTGCAATGACTATCCAAGCATATCAAATGAATTCATAAATCTTTTGATTCTGTAGTTTTTAATTTGGGAAGCATAACAGATAATTAGTTGAATAGCTAACTTGAGATTTCCTCATAAAGGATGTCATATTTGTAGTTTGATGTTTCACATAGGTGCAAGCCACGATGATTAATTGGCTGTCTTGGTCATTAGAAACTTCTTATTAATGTTTTGTTATCAGATTTAATATGCTTTGCTTTTGTTAGGGCAATTTAGATCAGTCAAAAAGAGGCACTGCTATTAGCTCAATGTAGATGGTGTGGGAATGATTATAATATAATAACCCATTAAAATAATAATAATAAATATAATAAACTAGGTGTTGGTTAGAGGAGACGCACCCCTTCATAGGAAACAAATTGCATGCTTTTTCTGCAAGAAGAAGAAGAAGAAGTATATGTCGTTTTTAATTATACGTCATTAGAAAAGAAAAATATTTAAATAATTTAGCTTCAAACCATGTGAGTCTTTCTAGATGTTTTAAATTTTCATTTAGTATATTTTATGATTTCTTTGTGACTCCAACATCTTATGATTTTATCATTTTAAATTAACATGAACTCTAGTCTACTAGTTTGATTGTTTAGTTGGCCCAATGTCAGTAGGCGCTCCTTGGTATATTAGATAGATAAAAGACTGCACAAATTTTATCCTCTCAGAGGTTCATATTCTTAGTTTTGAGTTTCCCATAGGTGCAATTTTTTATGATTACCACTTTCCGTCCTCGAGAAATTTTTTTAGTAAGGCTAGTCTATTGGCTCTACGAAGCTTTGCTTTGGTGTTGACAATTTAAATTAAAAAATAAAATAAAAATCACACTATTTACTGTTACTTGTTCAATCGAATGGCATGGAATCGTGGCAAAACCTATTAGGATTATATTGTTTAATCATTGTAGTATGTCAAGAGCCAATGACAAAGCCACGAATTAGTTAATTAGGGGGGCAAAAATTAACTTTTTTTTATTTGAAATCGATGTTAGCGATATTAAATTTTTTTTATTAGAACTTTTTAATATAACATGATCAATATATTATTAAAAAATTATAATTTATAACTTTTAGTCATTAATACTAGGCTTTTTTTAATTACCAGAAGATAAAGTAATCATGTCTGAATGAAAGTAATCATGTCTGAATGAGTAATTCCAAACAAATATGTTATACAAATGATAGCTTGAATTAATAAAAGAAAAAATAAATTATTTGAAAATTTGATTTTTAAGAATAATACATTGAAATACTATCAAGTGTGTATTTATAGCCACAACTCATAAGATGTGCCATTGGATAAATTTTGGGCTTGTTCTTTGTTTGGTTGGTATTTTTCAAGGGCTCTAGCCTAATGTGAACAAGCAATCAGCCTAACCTATTAAGTGAAACTTTATTGATAGTCATTGGTTATTTCGTACAAGAAGGCCTCATATGTTGAGGAAAAGCTTACTTAAGGATCTCATTTCAATCCCAACTTGCTTAATAAAAGTTTTCATATCCTATCAAGTCTGTATTTATAGCCACAATTCATAGATGTAGCCATTGGAGAAAAGTTTGTCTTGTTCTTTGTTTGGTTAGTATTTTTCATGGGCGAGGAAATTCCCATGTCCTTAATAGCATGAGATTTCCTTAGTATGTCATATGTGAACACTACATTTTTCACTATTTTTTTGTAAGCATTGGTTAGACTTAAACTTGTCATCNGGAGCCCGATAGAAGACTCTTGCTCCCGCTCCCGTTTCGCTTGCTCCAGCCTCCCAATTGCGAACAGTCGCGACCCCGATTAGCGTGGATTCGTGAACAGCTCCAACCGCTGATATGTCGCGAAACATTGTGAACTGTTCCCGCCTTCCTTGTTTCCGCGAAATGAAGCATCTCTTCGCTTGATATAAGCCGCGAACGGTAGAGGAAGAAAGGTATTGTGAGGTGGCTCTCCTTCAGTTTTGAAGCACGGCCTTTGTGTTCTTCTTCGGACTTGCTCGGGATAGAGGAAGAAAAGTGCAAGCAGTAGTTCCTTGCGATAGAAGGAAGAAGGAAGAAGAAGAAGATTGTTCTCCCTTGGCTTGTTCTTGGTGGTTTGTGGCAGAAGAGAAATTGAGTTTATTTCTCTTGTAGGTTTATCCTCTTCTGTGTATCTCGGTGTAGAGAGAGAAAAATAGTGTCGTGAGAGAGATTTCGCTCTTGTAAGTTGAGACGATCGACTAGTGTAAATTTCCTCAACTAGTAAAATCCTTTACAACTCCATGGACGTAGGCAATTTGCCGAATCACGTAAATTTGTGTGTTCCGCTGTGTTACTGTTTTCTGGTGTCAATTTTCTCGTTCTATTTTTTTCATTTCGTTAAAGATCGTGCTCCTATTCTATTTTTCTGTATACCACAACAATCTATTTTTGGATTCGATATTACCAACATATGTCATCCTATGGAAAGATCTGATGCTCAAAATAGGTACTTCTTATTTATGGTTGATTATTTCCATGTGATCATAGTCTATTTTTATGAGTCTAAAATATTAAGTTTTTATCATTTACCACAAAAGTTAAGATGAAAACATTAGTAGACAACTCACTATCGGGTACTTACCTAAAATGATGAGTTTGTGAACTAAAGTATCAAACCATTATGAAGATGGCCTAGTTAATGCTATATGACATAAGTATGCCAAAGGATTTTTTGGTTGAACCAATCTACAGAATTGGCTACTTGATCAATCAGTATCCAACAATAGATTTGAAGAACTGAACTCCTTTTAAGGGTCAGATCAATTTGTTATGTTCCCTTGGAGAAAAGAAGCGAATTGAATTAAACAAGTGAGAAACTTATTTAACGGTTTATAGTTTAATATCAACAGTTTATCTGCGGTACAATTTGAATATGGAAAATAGCCAGAGTGCTTTTTTTGATGGAGTTACATTAGTAAAAAAAGATAATGACAATTCAAGATTCTCATTTTGTTCTAAAATCATTCGAAGTCAATCAAGACATGGATAGTTATTTATCAACTTTAGGTTGTCGCTTGCCTCCAAATTAAATTTACACTCAGACGCAAATCCTAGATTTTAAACTTCTACAATCCAAAGTGTAAAGAACTATCAAATTTTCTAGTTTGGTGTGATTTTATTTAGTTATAAATTATGCTTAGCTACAATGATTTTCTTCACTTGGGCCAACACAACTTTTTCTTACTGTTCTTCTTCTTTGGAAATATTTGGTGCATGAAAAATGGCAAAATGCAAGAATAAAAAACAAAAAAATATATATATAAAAAATTTTGAAATAGGGGACAAAAAATGACCAACATCCATAGCCACAAAAAGTGACGAGCTTTCATTATTTCAAAGATAACTATAAGCATTTCCCCCTACTGTCTATTATTTTTTCCTATCCTTTCTTTTCTCCTTTATTCTCCTCATGAGAAATTCCAAAAAAAAAAATAATAACTTTCATTGTTTATCACCGCGCTGAAGTAAACAAAACTTGACGTTACTACATTGCTAGAGAATTGCTACCTTTGGGACCATCGAAATTTTTTTCATTAATCCGTCTAGTCACCACTTTGTTTATAGTTAAGGCCATGAAAAATCGCACTGCCCTCCACTAATTGATTATAGGAGAGTATCACCGATTGTCATATATCATCCTTTGCCAATTGTCATTATCTGGTAAGAGTTGTTATAGAGGCCCTTTTGTTGACAAGTAATAACATTCACCTTTATCTTTGACTTCTAAAGAGAGACCGGTGAGGTATGTTATAGTTTGAACACCTTTGCACAATCACAAGGGTTCTAGATGATTAATAGAAATGTATGAGACCAATGTAATAATAAAAATAATATTTAAAAGTTTTATTACTTGGGTGGAATTTAGAAGATAACTATTTTGCTAACTCATGGATAGCGGCAAAATAGATCTAAATTTTTTAAAATCATAAATTTGTAATTCAAATACTTTAAAGAGAGAGAATCAAAATTTAGGAATTAATGAGGAAATTCAACTCTATAAAATTACAATCTTCCATTAGAAGGTTAGATTTTTAGCATTTTTATTGAATGGATCAATCTTGTGACACCTTTTCTCAATGAACCATGGAAGTTAACTAAGCTTATGTAAGGCTATAGTTTGTTTGCAATGACTATCCAAGCATATCAAATGAATTCATAAATCTTTTAATTCCGGATTTTTTAATTTGGGAACCATAACAGATAATTAGTTGAATAGCTAACTTGAGATTTCCTCATAAAGGATGTCATATTTGTAGTTTGAGGTTTCACATAGGTGCAAGCCACGATGATTAATTGGCTGTCTCGGTCATTAGAAACTTCTGATTAATGTTTTGTTATCAGATTTAATATGCTTTGCTTTTGTTAGGGCAATTTAGATCAGTCAAAAAGAGGCACTGCTATTAGCTCAATGTAGATGGTGTGGGAATGATTATAATATAATAACTAATTAAAATAATAATAGTAAATATAATAAACCAGGTGTTGGTTAGAGGAGACGCACCCCTTCATAGGAAACAAATTGCATGCTTTTTCTGCAAGAAGAAGAAGTATATGTTTTTTTTAATTATACGTCATTAGAAAAGAAAGTATTTAAATAATTTAGCTTCAAACCATGTGAGTCTTTCTAGATGTTTTAAATTTTCATTTAGTATATTTTATAATTTCTTTGTGACTACAAGATCTTAGGATTTTATCATTGTAAATTAACATGAACTCTAGTCTACTAGTTTGATTGTTTAGTTGGCCCAATGTCAGTAGGCACTCCTCGGTATATTAGATGGATAAAAGACTGCACAAATTTTATCCTCTTAGAGGGTTCATATTCTTAGTTTTGAGTTTCCCATAGGTGCAATTTTTTATGGCTACCATTTTCTGTCATTGAGAAATTTTTTTAGTAAGGTTAGTCTATTGGCTCTACGAAGATTTGCTTTGGTGTTGACAATTTAAATTTTAAAAAAATAAAAATCACACTATTTACTGTTACTTGCAATGTGAATGGCATGGAATCGTGGCAAAACCTATTAGGATTATATTGTTTAATCATTGTAGTATGTCAAGAGCCAATGACAGAGCCACGAAATAGTTAATTAGGCGGGCAAAAATTTACTTTTTTTTATTTGAAATCGATGTTAGCGATATTAATTTTTTTTTATTAGAACTTTTTAATATAACATGATCAATATATTATTAAAAAATTATAATTTATAACTTTTAGTCATTAATACTAGGCTTTTTTTAATTACCAGAAGATAAAGTAATCATGTCTGAATGAGTAATTCCAAACAAATATTTTATACAAATGATAGCTTGAATTAATAAAAGAAAAAATAAATTATTTGAAAATTTGATTTTTAAGAATAATACATTTTTAAGAATAATACATTGAAATACTATCAAGTGTGTATTTATAGCCACAACTCATAGATGTGCCATTGGATAAAATTTGGGCTTGTTCTTTGTTTGGTTAGTATTTTTCAAGGGCTCTAGCCTAATGTGAACAATCAATCAGCCTAACCTATTAAGTGAAACTTTATTGATAGCCATGGGTTATTTAGTACAAAAAGGCCTCATATGTTGGGGAAAAGCTTACTTAAGGATCTCATTTCAATCCTAATTTGCTTAATAAAAGTTTTCATATCCTATCAAGTGTGTATTTATAGCCACAATTCATAGATGTAGCCATTGGAGAAAAGTTGGGCTTGTTCTTTGTTTGGTTAGTATTTTTCATGGGCGAGGAAATTCCCATGTCCTTAATAGCATGAGATTTTTTGAGTATGTCATATGTGAACACTACATTTTTCACTATTTTTTTGTAAGCATTGGTTAGACTTAAACTTGTCATCTTTGATAAACTATTGTGGAGAGCGGTTGAGTGACAATTCTGATCACACAGTATTGAGCTACAATGGAATGTGACCATATGCATTGATAATTTTTTTATTGGTTATATCTTTCAATCGACAACAAGAGCGTAAATTTTCATGTTAGGGAATAAACTTGAAATTTCAATGTAATTCCATACAAATCGACGAGGAACACACTTTTAAAGGTTTGAAAGGATCCTCCTCAATCTCCGAACTTCTCTCAACTCTTCTCTGGTGGTTTGGCTCCTTTTGAGGTTTTTGCGAATTCTTTTTATTTATATATCCTAGTTGTTTGATGTGAAATTATCATATAAGATGTCATCTAGTTATCAACATCTACTTTTTATTTCTTGTTATCAGTTTCTTTTGACTTTGAAAATATACTAAATTTTCACTCAACAAAATCAAGTGGTATAGTATTGAATTTGCTATAACTCAANAACAGCAAGAGCGTAAATTGTCACATCAGGGAATAAACTTGAAATTTCAATGTAATTCCATACAAATCGATGAGGAACACACTTTTAAAGGTTTGAAAGGATCCTCCTCAAACTCCGAACTTCTCTCAACTCTTCTCTGGTGGTTTGGCTCCTTTTGAGGTTTTTGTGAATTCTTTTTATTTATATATCCTAGTTGTTTGATGTGAAATTACCATAGAAGATGTCATCTAGTTATCAGCATATACTTTTTATTTCTTGTTATCAGTTTCTTATGACTTTGAAAATATACTAAATTTTCACTCAACAAAATCAAGTGGTATAGTATTGAATTTGCTATAACTCAATAACACTTGGAGACTTCTCCCCCTACATAATTGTTCAAAGAGACAAGTTTGCTCTTCCGTCTGTACATGGTTGTGTTCATTCTTGTAAATTATGCTTCAAAGGATGAGAAGAAAATCGTGAGGAGTTTTGGGGGAGGGGCTTTGGTGGGGGAGTGCGTGGGTGTCTACCTTTTATCTTCACCTATTTCAAGACATCTAGCCTACTGTGAAAAAGCAGTCAACCTAAACTATTAAGTTAAACTTTTTTGATAGTCGTGGGTTATTTCGTACAAGAAGGCCTCATATGTTGAGGAAAAGCTTACCAAAGGATCTCGTTTCAATCCCAACTTGCTTAATAAAAGTCTTCATATCCTATCAAGTGTGTATTTATAGCACACAAATCATAGATGTAGCCATTGGAGAAAATTTGGGCTTGTTCTTTATTTGGTTAGTATTTTTCAAGGGCGAGGAATTTTCATGTCCTTAATAGCATGAGATTTTTTGAGTATGTATATATTTCATTAATTTTTTGTAAGCATTAGTTAGACTTAAATTTGTCATCTTGGATAAACCATTGTGGTGGGTGGTTGAGTGGCAATTCTGATCACACAATAATGAACTAATATGGAATGTGACCATATGCATTGATAATTTTTTTATTGGTTATACCTTTCAACCGATAGCAAGTGAGTGAATTTTCACGTTAGGGAATAAACTTGAAATTTCAATGTAATTCCTTACAAATCAGTGAGGAACACACTTATAAAGGTTTGAAAGGATCCTCTTCGATTTCCGAACAAACTTCTCTCAACTCTTCCATGTTGATTTGGCTCCTTTTGAGATCTTTGCGAATTCTTTTTATTTATATATCTTAGTTTGATGTGAAATTACCGTAGAAGATGTTATTTAGTTATCATCATATACTTTTTATTTCTTGTTATCAATTTCTTTTCACTTTGAACATATATTAAGTTTTCACTTGGGGATAGCTGAGTTGGACAAATTCAAGTAATATAGTACTGAATTTGCTACAGCTTAATAAAACTTGGGGACTTCTCCCCCTACATAATTGTTCAAAGAGGCAAGTGTGCTCTTCCGTCTGTACGTGGTTGTGTTTATTCTTGTAAATTATGCTTCAAAGGATGAGAAGAAAATAATGAGGAATTTTTGGGCGATTCGTTTCCTTAAGACCAAGGTGATGACTAGGCGACCCAAAGTTTTGACCATATGATTCCTCAGATCTTTAAAATTAAATTCTCAATTCATGGTGTCCATGCTCATGGGGTATAAAGAACGTTTTTAAATCCCTAGTGCTACACCCGTGAAAAGTAGTTTTTTCAACTGTTGAGAAATATGGTTGATTGCCCGTTGTTTCTCTAAAGGTTAAGGAGTTGGTCGATATAGCCAAAGACATGGGTCTTGTTTATCTTGAAATGACCTTGAAGTTTAAATCATACTCAACATTCTTTTCATTTTGCTAAAGGTTTGCAAGTATTCTTGGTTGGAGAAGGCTGGTATCTTCCTCTTTGTTGCTTCCATGGTGAGGGCAACTCCCTCTCGTGGTTTAATGGAACTTTAGCAAACCTAACAGTGTTTGTGGCCATTTTCTTCCTTATCCTAGCCTTTGGGGTTTTTCATTTGTGATGCAACTTTGGAGGATTAGGCTTATATGGATTACTCTAGTATTAAGTGTTTGAACTCGTAAATCTTTACTTGATGGAGCTCAAATACTTGTATGTCATCAGAGATTCTATATTTTCTTCATTCTTGATCTACTTTGTGCAACGGTGCAGTATGAAGGGAATGATGCCTTGCTGAATGAGTCACAGTTGTCTTATAAGAGTTCTAAAGGATGTGTCTACTTTGATGGATAGAAGCTTTGCTTCTATTGGGTTCTATGATGTAAGAAAACTTCTAATCCTTCTCGTTGAAGCCTTATACAAGCACTCTTTCTTTCCCGAGTCGTTAAATTGAGAGGGTGATCTCAACACACACTCTTGAGGTTTTTATTGAAGAGCCTAGATCCACCAAGGTCGATAAGGATGCCATTGCTCTCGACATGATCTTGAGTGGGTGATTGTATCATGTTGTCCTTAGTAAGAGATCATCCTCAGGGAAAGCGATGATTAAAAAATTTTAGTCATGGAGAAATTCAGTCGTTCATTGCTTGGGACATAAATTTAGTATTGCTAACTGTTTTGGAGAGAGTTGATTAGAGTCTTCTATAGGTCATTGGTCATAGGAGAACCTTATATAGGCTGAGCTGCGTTGGCACTTTTTAGCAAATATAAGGGTGCATTGTATTCTACTTTGTTGTAATTGAAGTTATATTGAGAGCTTGGGGTATAATTTTCTTCATCTTCGGCAAATAAACTCTGGTTTTGCATTCGTGAGGCACTTGACCACTCTTCTATTGAACTTAGGTTAACTATTTTCCGTTTTGATCCATCAAATGAGGAAAAATATTCAATATATTTCCTTAATTTGATGTGACCTTGCGTTCAATTTTTTCCAAGGCTTGTAATTGTAGGTTGTTCTAGTAGTTGTGATATATATATTTTTAACATCCGTACGAGCTAAATCTTTATTTCATAACCTTGTGGTTGGAGATAAAGCATCTAAACATTAGGCTAAGCTTGTGGCACAAGGTAAACTCAAGAATGTAGTTAAAGAAATGTGGCTTGATCATAGATTAATTAGGTCAACCAAAGGGGTAAACTAAGGAGAAAATTTATAAAAGAATTCCATCAATCTTTCCATTGAATATATATATATATATATATATATATGGATATATATGGTTATGCACTTTTTGGAAAATTATAACTACCTCTTTCAAAGAGGTGGGTGGCCATAACTGCTCAAAAGTTAGTCTTCATTTCACTTTTCAATCGACAATTTCATTTAATTTTAATTTAATGTTCCCTCCTTGTATGTCCCCCGCAATTCAAAATTTAAAAAATATGAATTTCAAAATTCAATTTCTGGTAATATCTAANATTTAATTTTAATTTAATGTTCCCTCCATGTATGTCCCCCGCAATTCAAAATTTAAAAAATATGAATTTCAAAATTCAATTTCTGGTAATATCTAANATTTTATTTTAATTTAATGTTCCCTCCATGTATGTCCCCCGCAATTCAAAATTTAAAAAATCTGAATTTCAAAATTCAATTCCTGGTAATATCTAAATTATGAAATTTATACATAGGATTTTTATAATCATAAAGACAATAAATACAAGCCTTCAGTTCTGGGTACTTGTTTGGTTTTAGTTTTTCTTTTCTCATAGGCTCTTATGGTGGTCTAAACTCATCGCTACATACTCCTTGTGCTGTATCATAGTCACCTTAGATAATCCACTAGGGGCATCAGTACTGCTTCCTAAAACATCTCCATTTTTGCACCATATGATACCATTTTTCTGATATGAAATAATATCATTTATTGTATGGGATTTTACATTCATAACACCCAAAACTTTTATATTTACTTTTCTCACACCAAAGCTTTAATTATTACAAATATCATATGAAAAGTAGCACTCATTATCACCTTTTAATAATCAAATCCATCTTTTCATCCATAAGTAAAGTGCTATGTGTGTAAAAAATGAAACTTTGGGTGTGAGATAGGTAAATCCATAAAAACTAAGTGCTATGTATGTAATTTTCCCTTAATGTATTTGTTTTGGTAGCATTTAAATACAACTGTGTTAATGTAGTACATCTTTAGTTGTGATGAAAGAAAAAGTGGCAGAAAACTCAAACCTTTCATATTCAGATTCCACTACACTTTGGTGCTGTTTTGAAGGAATCCTTCCAGAAATGAGGATTTTTTTTTTTTCAAATTCCTTCCTCTTTTGTTATCTAGTTCTAATAAAAAATACAAGAAAGAAAAGCATCTCNTGTGGGTGTCTACCTTTTATCTTCAGCTATGTCAAGAGTTCTAGCCTACTGTGAAAAAGCAGTCAACCTAAACTATTAAGTTAAACTTTATTGATAGTCGTGGGTTATTTCATACAAGAAGGCCTCATATGTTGAGGAAAAGCTTACCAAATTATCTCATTTCAATCCCAACTTGCTTAATAAAAGTCTTCATATCCTATCAAGTGTGTATTTATAGCACACAAATCATAGATGTAGCCATTGGAGAAAATTTGGGCTTGTTCTTTATTTGGTTAGTATTTTTCAAGGGAGAGGAATTTTCATGTTCTTAATAGCATGAGATTTTTTGAGTATGTCATATGTCAACACTATATATTTCATTAATTTTTTGTAAGCATTAGTTAGACTTAAATTTGTCATCTTTGATAAACTATTGTGGTGGGTGGTTGAGTGACAATTCTGATCACACAGTAATGAACTAATATGGAATGGGACTATATGCATTGATAATTTTTTGATTGGTTATAGTTTTCAACCGATAGCAAGTGTGTGAATTGTCACGTTAGGGAATAAACTTGAAATTTCAATGTAATTCTTTACAAATTAATGAGGAACACACTTATAAAGGTTTGAAAGGATCCTCCTCAATTTCCGAACAAACTTCTCTCAACTCTTCCATGGTGGTTTGGCTCCTTTTGAGATTTTGTGAATTCTTTTTATTTATGTATCTTAGTTTGATGTGAAATTACCGTAGAAGATGTCATTTAGTTATCATCATATACTTTTTATTTCTTGTTATCAATTTCTTTTCACTTTGAACATATATTAAGTTTTCACTCGGGGATAGCTGAGTTGGACAAATTCAAGTAATATAGCACTGAATTTGCTACAACTTGATAAAACTTGGGGACTTCTCCCCCTACATAGTTGTTCAAAGAGGCAAGTGTGCTCTTCCGTCTGTACGTGGTTGCGTTTATTCTTGTAAATTATGCTTCAAAGGATGAGAAGAAAATAATGAGGAATTTTTGGGCGATTCGTTTCTTTAAGACCAAGGTGATGACTAGGCTACCCAAAGTTTTGACCATATGATTCCTCAGATCTATAAAATAAAATTCTCAATTCATGGTGTCCATGCTCATGGGGTATAGAGAACGTTTTTAAATCCCTAGTGCTACACCCGTGAAAAGTAATTTTTTCAACTGTTGAGAAATATGGTTGATTTCCCGTTGTTTCTCTAAAGGTTAAGGAGTTGGTCGATATAACCAAAGAGATGATTCTTGTTTATCTTGAAATGACCTTGAAGTTTAAATCATACTCAACATTCTTTTCATTTTGCTAAAGGTTTGCAAGTATTCTTGGTTGGAGAAGGCTGGTATCTTCCTCTTTGTTGCTTCCATGGTGAGGGCAACTCCCTCTCATCGTTTAATGGAACTTTAGCAAACCTAACAGTGTTTGTGGCCATTTTCTTCCTCATCCTTGCCTTTGGGGTTTTTCATTTGTGATGCAACTTTGGAGGATTAGGCTTACATGGATTACTCTAATATTAAGTGTTTGAACTCATAAATCTCTACTTGATGGAGCTCAAATACTTGTATGTCATCAGAGATTCTATATTTTCTTCATTCTTGATCTACTTTGTGCAACGGTGCAGTATGAAGGGAATGATGCCTTGCTGAATGAGTCACAGTTGTCTTATAAGAGTTCTAAAGGATGTGTCTACTTTGATGGATAGAAGCTTTGCCTCTATTGGGTTCTATGATGTAAGAAGACTTCTAATCCTTCTCGTTGAAGCCTTATACAAGCACTCTTTCTTTCCCGAGTTGTTGAATTGAGAGGGTGATCTCAACACAGAGTCTTGAGGTTTTTATTGAAGAGCCTAGATCCACCAAGGTCGATAAGGATGCCATTGCTTCCGACATGATCTTGAGTGGGTGATTGTATCATGTTGTCCTTAGTAAGAGATCATCCTCAGGGAAAGCGATGATTAAAAAATTTTAGTCATGGAGAAATTCAGTCGTTCATTGCTTGGGACATAAATTTCGTATTGCTAACAGTTTGGAAAGAGTTGATTAGAGTCTTCTATAGGTCATTGGTCATAGGAGAACCTTATATAGGCTGAGCTGCGTTGGCACTTTTTTGCAAATATAAGGGGGCATTGTATTCTACTTTGTTGTAATTGTAGTTATATTGAGAGCTTGGGGTATAATTTTCTTCATCACTCTGGTTTTGCATTCGTGCGGCACTTGACCACTCTTCTATTGAACTTAGGTAACTATTTTCCATTTTGATCCATCAAATGAGGAAAAATATTCAATATATTTTCTTAATTTGATGTGACCTTGCGTTCAATTTTTTCCAAGGCTTGTAATAGTAGGTTGTTCTAGTAATTGTGATATATATATTTTTAACATCCGTACGAGCTAAATCTTTAATTCATAACCTTGTGGTTGGAGATAAAGCATCTAAACATTAGGCTAAGCTTGCGGCACAAGGTAAACTCAAGAATGTAGTTAAAGAAATGTGGCTTGATCATAGATTAATTAGGTCAACCAAAGGGGTAAACTAAGGAGAAAATTTATAAAAGAATTCCATCAATCTTTCCATTGAATATATATATATATATATATATATATGGATATATATGGTTATGCACTTTTTGGAAAATTATAACTACCTCTTTCAAAGAGGTGGGTGGCCATAACTGCTCAAAAGTTAGTCTTCATTTCACTTTTCAACCGACAATTTCATTTAATTTTAATTTAATGTTCCCTCCATGTATGTCCCCCGCAATTCAAAATTTAAAAAATATGAATTTCAAAATTCAATTTCTGGTAATATCTAAATTATGAAATTTATACATAGGATTTTTGTAATCATAAAGACAATAAATACAAGCCTTCAGTTCTGGGTACTTATTTGGTTTTAGTTTTTCTTTTCTCATAGGCTCTTATGGTGGTCTAAACTCATCGCTACATACTCCTTGTGCTGTATCATAATCACCTTAGATGATCCACTAGGGGCATCAGTACTGCTTCCTTAAACATCTCCATTTTTGCACTATATGATACCATTTATCTGAATTGAAATAATATCATTTATTGTATGGGCTTTTACATTCATATCAGCCAAAGCTTTCATATTTATTTTTCTCACACCAAAGCTTTAATTATTACAAATATCATATGAAAGGTAGCACTCATTATCACCTTTTAATAATCAAATACATCTTTTCATCCATAAGTAAAGTGCTAGGTGTGTAAAAAATAAAACTTTGGGTGTGAGATAGGTAAATCCATAAGAACTGAGTGCTATGTATGTAATTTTTCCTTAATGTATTTGTTTTGGTAGCATTTAAATACAAGTGTGTTAATGTAGTACATCTTTAGTTGTGATGAAAGAAAAAGTGGCAGAAAACTCAAACCTTTCATATTCAGATTTCACTGCACTTTGGTGCTGTTTTGAAGGAATCCTTCCAGAAATGACGATTTTTTTTTTTCAAATTCCTTCCTCTTTTGTTATCTAGTTCTAATAAAAAATACAAGAAAGAAAAGCATCTCTATGTCCCATATCATTCTCATATATTCTTTCAAACCAACCCCCCTCTTACTGAATATCTATGCAAATCCCCCCTTAAAAGAAAAAAATTTGCATGATTTTTTTCTTTGGTTGTGATGAAAGAAAAAGCAGAAGAAAGCTCAATCTTTCATATTCAGATTTCACTGCACATTGGTGCTGTTTCGAAGGAATCCTTCCAGAAATGAGATTTTTTTTTTTTTTTCAACTTCCTTCCTCTTTGTTATCAAGTTAAAATAAAAAATACAAGAATGAAAAGCATTTCTATGTTGCCATTTCATTCTCATATTTTCTTTCAAATCAAACCCCGTCTTACTGAATATTAACGCTCAATCTATTTTGCAGTAAACTCCTAGCTTGATGATGCAATTATCTGTTTTGCAAGAATACCCATCTCATGCACACATGTACATCGGATTCATGAGCTTCAGATTGCTTGTTCTCCCTGCCATTATATATAAATATATATGTTCAATTTCATTACTGGATACAGCTGTCGCCAGCTTCTCTTTGGCTTAACATGGTTGACAAAATTTTCTTTGATATAATTCCCGGAAAGAGCTGGATCATTTATTTCTTTTAATTAGCGATGATATCATAATGTTAACGGGTTCTTAGCAGGAAGCAACAATCTTATTCCTGGTATATCAAAGGTTCTTTGAACCCTTGGATATGCTTTGAAATCTGTGATCTTTGTTATCACAGCAACACACTGCACGCATCTTAAAGCAAATTAAATAGTTTTAGGGTAGCCTTTCACATACCATAATCGGTTTGGTAACAGAATCTGAGTAGATATCCGTTAAGGAGCAGGAGTTGCTTGCATGTGTTTTATTGCTGAATAGCTGTCACGCGGTTTGTTTGTGGGCTATAGTGGTTGGAATTGTATTCTCTAAGAGAGTGCATCTTTGTTCTCTAGTCTTAGAATTCGCTTTCACATATAAGAATAGTTTTCTGGAGCCTGCTTCGAACTTTTTTTTTTTCTCTATCCTTGTCTTCTTCTTAGGGTGCGTTGGGGCAGCTTGTGTTTATCCTGAAACGCGGTCCGTGAGGTTCGATTCGAGGCCTGCGTTTAGTGTAAAATCCAACCGTGTTTTCAAATAAGCTGTCGAAACGTGGTTTTCAAACGGTGAGGCGGTGTTTTGAAAATATTGCCCGCCCTTATAAGCTACCTAAACGGGCCCTTAGACTACTTGAGATGGGGACTACTAAGCAAATTGCTAAGAGCGTAATGAGAGCCTAGATATTTTTATTCTTATGACGTTGGAAAATAGCTTTTTTTTTTTTTTTTAAGAAATAAATGGACCGTTAAGTTTTCAAAAAATTATCCCTTTTTTTTTTTGTTTTCTTAATAGTATGTGGCATCAAATTGAGCAAAAATTTAAAAGTAATATGGCATTTGTTTATTTATTTATTTATTGGCATGTCAGTCCATACAGCTATAAGAAGTTGTTTACTGAGGATTTTTAATTTGTTGAAGGATGGACGTTTGATAATGATTTTTTGTGTACTTTAAAATTTATCAGTGGTGGTTTGATGGAGCTTTGGGCGTTGTATGCTTAAATGCTGTAATAACTGGAAAAATAATTTCGGAAATGATTTGTATTTGAAGCCTTGTGCTAATCATGCATATGATATCATATGGATGTGTGATAAATGCAATTGTTTAAAATGTAGGAGAAATATCTCTATTGACTGCGCCCGGAAAATATATTCTTTTAAAAACTTTTATGTATGATATTGTAATTATATAAAGTAATTTAAAATGAAAGCTATA
This sequence comes from Phalaenopsis hybrid cultivar, assembly GCA_002079205.1. NCBI lineage: Eukaryota > Viridiplantae > Streptophyta > Magnoliopsida > Asparagales > Orchidaceae > Phalaenopsis > Phalaenopsis hybrid cultivar. The sequence goes on from JXCR01105049.1 coordinate 108,535, forward strand.
TAATTTAATTTTAGAATAATTAGTTTTGTTATTATATTTGTAAAAAAAACATCATTTAATATAATTGTTTATCAAAATTATATTTTAATTCTCTTTTAGAAGTTAGTCTTATTGAACTTCTATCTTTTTTTTTTCATTATTATCGGTATTTATATGTTTATTGTATTTTATTTGTACAAGTGTATGGCGTATTTTGCATGAACTACATGTTATTTTATCCATGTTTAAAATTATAATGTATTGTTATGTAATTTTTCCTTAAGGACAAACTGAGTAAATGGACGATTGAAAGCGCATGCTATGCTAGGTCGATGAGAACCATTCGGCGTTTAATTATAAGGGAAATCTTCTTTTGTATTATCATATATCATACTAAGGTGTATTCGTGTGTAAATATAAAAGTTTAGGTGATACATGTAAATATGTATGAATTATCACAAAATTTCGAGAAACATGTTCATACTATTTTCATAGAAAGTACTTTTTGTTGCCATGTAATTATTCAAAATTTGTTGTGACCAATATTTGTATGGAATAATAATATGTTAGGAGAATTTGAACGATCTTCGAGCACTATTTAACCAAGATATGATAAATTGTGTTTCAATAGAGTCTCGTAACATATTCAAATATATGCATGAAAATAGTCTTTTAACTTAGGAAAGTTAATGGTAGAGATATTTTAATATGATTTAAAATGTTGGTATTGTACTAAATTGTAGAGTTGGTGTTAGAAATGTAAATAAATAAGCAATGTGTGCTATGTATGTAATGCCATAGTATTAAGCTATTCATCATTCAAGTTATTATGGCAAGCATTTTCTAAAGTTCAAGCACTTATAATGTTCTTATAATAACATAATTGTAGAGAATAACTTTTTATAATGATGTTAATGCTTTTTAAGTCAGGCTCATCATTTTCACTTGGATGCTGCTTTATCAATGTATTTATGACATTGTGAAATCTCATTTGAATTTTATATGACTTAATTAAAAGGTTATGTCAATAAATTATATATGTACCAACTTCTAACCTTATCCAGCAATGAATTCATTGCCTAAATCCTTATCTGTGAGGCTTGCTTGTAATTGCAATATCAACTCATTATGTTTCTGTGTTCACAATATTTATAACATCAATCAATATCTTTGGCTAACCCGTATTAGCCTCAAGTAAGCTCTAATTGTTATTCATAGTAGAAATTATCACAATTTAATTAATACAAGTCTTTAAATTATAAAAGCCACAGTTGTTATAAGTAATGTACTTGGTGGTTATAATAGCAATTGTTTGCTATAAAAGTCTTAGTTTGTGACTATTGTAGCAGTAGTTGGTTGTAAAAGCTTTAGAAGATGGCTAAAATAGTAGCAAGTGGCTGTAACAATTATAAGTGATGGCTAATAACATTTGGTGGCCGTTCACATAAACTTCTCTTTAAGAATAATATTATAGTTGTCAACCCATCCTGGAGGATTGTATATGCATTTTTTTAGATATAGAGCTAAAAGATCAAGTCCACCTTTAAGGATAACCATAAGCAATTTATTGCACTAAAGATCACGGAGAGATTGAAATTATCATCGAGTCGTCTTTGAGATTTTGGCGTTAAACATAATTGGACGAAGAGAAGTATTTTCTGAGATCTTCCATACTAGAGAAACGATTTGATTATAATAACTCGATGTTATACATATTGAGAAGATTTTTTTTTAAAAAAAATATTCAATACTGTTCTGGATATAAAGGGGAAAAAATAAATAAAACGTCAAAATAAGATTTAACCTGAAGGAGTATTGCAAGAGGGGGTTAGAACTACAAGAGAAAAATGTAGGTAAGGTAATAAAGCCCAAAGCTACATATTTTCTCACATTGGATTAACGAAAGCAATCTTTGAGTGGTTGCACTTTAAAATTTCCTAGTGGTTCTGCTTTTAACGTAGGTCGCTATGTTGACTAATTCTGTTAATTTTCTGACATGATTCTGCTTACTAATTCTGTTAATTTTTTTTCCTAATTTAGATGGAAGGTGCACAGTACCTGGAGAGACCTCATGTTCAAGGGACATTGGAAAACACATACAGAAGGCTGAAGAAGGCTGTCACTCGTCCTGAGAGGTACGACACTCCTGCCGCTATGTTCACTCCTTCTGCTGCCCACCCAACACTTCTCCCTCGTAGGCACCAGATCCCACACCAGGACCGGTTTCCCGTCCAAATTTCTCCTACGATGAGTCAGGCACCTCAACTCCCACCCCTCAGTTGGATGACACCTCTGGTAGGGTTTATATTGTGCGGAGGGAGAATATTTTTTTAACATTAGAACAAAGTTCAATTTTCATCTAGATTTCTGTTGTAAATAATATTTCAATTTCAGGTTCTTTTCCATTCAGGTTGCTCGAGACATGCATCACAGAGATCATCCGAAGCAAGTATGATTAGACGTTTATATCCTGGAAACAGATCCCGATTGCCACTCGATACATGTGCTTCCATGAGTTTGTGGTATGATAAATTGTAATAGAATGCTAATCTCTACTTTTTTTTATACTAATCAAACTTACATAATTTCTAATTTGTAGAGGTCCTTCTCCTGGTTGCTGGAGCATCACCAGCAGATTCGACAGATTTTGAGGTTCATAGCAGACATCGGCTGAGAAACATGTTTACCACAACACAATAGAAGGGGGAGAGACCCGCGTGTGTGGGTGAGGTTGTCTGGGCTGAGTTGAACGGAGCATTGTCCTCTCCGAAATACCAGAGGAAAAGACAAATAAACCAGCAAAATAGGATGATGGAGGTAGCTAGAGGGGTCGCACTCCACATTGAAGGTTAAATCCCCGATACAGAGCACTACTGGAGACGTGTAAGATTATCTCAAAATTTAGAAACTAAAAGATTTTTGTAATTGTGTGATACTTACCATTATCTCATGTACACAAGCCAAGCAGCTTGACCGAGAGCCATCTACTGTAGAGTTGCATGGCCTAATGCATCTGGGTCCGGATACTTAGCAGTGGGTCTCCGATCATTCTCGTCGTGTCAATGCAAGTAAGAAAAAAAAAATTAATCTTTGATTTTAATTAAGTAGGAGTACAAGCAGCTCCGGGAGAGGCAGAGGGAGATGGTTAGCCCTGTCATTAACAGTTGTATCTAGTCTAACATTGCTTAGTCTGATTTTTAGCTATGAACTCAAGCGATGAGGAAGAAGGGATGGGTTTATGACCTAGGCTCAAAGGTCTTACATTTGAGGTTGAGTGCTCTCGCGATGATGTGGGTGGCCTTAACTCGATACATGCTCAGCATGAGGAGCTTGCCAGGCGGGTCAACTTGATGAATAGAGAGCTCCGACAGATGCGTGAAAGTTAGCAAATGGTGACAGATAGTCTAACATGTTTGACATAGAATATTGATTATCGAGGCAAGTGACATATGAGTGTTATCGACGAGGATGTAGAGCAGGTTTAGAATTTCTATTATGTGTTTGATGATGTCTCATTTTCTGTGGTTGTGAACTTTGAATGTTTAGATCCCTATTTGTTTAATTAAACTTGGTATCATTGTTTAGACATGTTGATTAGAGTCAGAATTATCTGACGCTAATCTGCCTAATTCATATTGTGAAACCTATCTTCAACAAAACAATTATCAAAATTATTGATCAATATAAATTTCAATAATGTTAAATTTTGTGTGATTAGCTCGAATGTTGAGCATAATAAGGTCATTAGTCTTAAAACACCTAACAATTTTTTCAATAAGATCTCCAGCTCTATATATAACAGTAGTAGTAGTGCCGCCAACCATGACCAGTTGATAGAACAACTTCTTTGAAGGTCGTCAGTGCTCTCAGATCACGGGTTTGAATCCCCTTCTGACAAGTTAGTTGGTATTGAGATCGGTCCTCAAATAGTTAGGCAAATGAGGGTGACTGGAGGCTCATATAATAGCCTCCGACCATTCTTATATATATATATATATATATATATATATANAAGCAGCAGAAAGCTCAATCTTTCATATTCAGATTTCACTGCACTTTGGTGCTGTTTCGAAGGAATCCTTCCAGAAATGAGATTTTTTTTTTCTTTCAATTTCCTTCCTCTGTGTTATCAAGTTAAAATAAAAAATACAAGAAGGAAAAAGCATGTCTATGTTCCCATTTCATTCTCATATTTTCTTTCAAATCAAACCCCCTCTTACTGAATATTAGCACTCAATCTATTTTGCAATAAACTCCTAGCTTGATGATGCAATTATCTGTTTTGCAAGAATACCCATCTCATCCACACATGTACATCGGATTCATGGGCTTCAGCTTGCTTGTTCTCCCTGCCATTATATATAAATATATAGATTTAATCATATAAATATTTATGTTCAATTTCCTTACTGGATACAGCTGTCGCCAGCTTCTCTTTGGCATAACTTGGTTGACAAATTTTCCTTAATATAATTCCCGGAAAGAGCTGGATCATTTATTTCTTTTAATCAGTGATGATATCATAATGTTAACGGGTTCTTAGCAGGAAACAACAATCTTATTCCTGGTATATCAAAGGTTCTGTGAACCCTTGGATTTGCTTTGAAATCTGTGATCTTTGTTATCACAGCAACACACTGCACGCATCTTAAAGCAATTTAAATAGTTTTAGTGTAGCCTTTCACATACCATAATCGGTTTGGTAACAGAATCTGAGTAGATATCCGTTAAGGAGCAGGAGTTGCTTGCATGTGTTTTATTGCTGAATAGCTGTCACGCGGTTTGTTTGTGGGCTATAGTGGTTGGAATTGTATTCTCTAAGAGAACGCATCTTTGTTCTCTAGTCTTAGAATTCGCTTTCACATATAAGAATAGTTTTCTGGAGCCTGCTTCGAACTTTTTTTTTTTTCTCTATCCTTGTCTTCTTCTTAGGGTGCCTTGCGGCAGCTTGTGTTTATCCTGAAACGCGGTTCGCGGGGTTCAACTCGCGGTCTGTGTTTAGCGTAAAACCCAACCGTGTTTTCGAATAAGCTGCAGAAACGTGTTTTTCAAACGATGAGGCAGTGTTTTGAAAATGTTACCTGCACTTATAAGCTACCCAAACGGGCCCTTAGACTACTTGAGATGGGGACTACTGAGCAAATTGCTTAGGGCGTAATGAGAGCCTAGATATTTTTATTCTCATGACGTTGGAAAATAGCTTTTCTTTTTTTTTTTTTTAAAGAAATAAATGGACCGTTAAGTTTTCAAAAAATTATCTTTTTTTTTTTTTTTTTTTTTTTTTNTGAGCAAAAATTTAAAAGTAATATGGCATTTGTTTATTTATTTATTTATTGGCATGTCAGTCCATACGGCTATAAGAAGTTGTTTACTGAGGATTTTTAATTTGTTGAAGAATGGACGTTTGATAATGATTTTTTGGTTCAAATAATACTCTAAAATTTATCAGTGGTGGTTTGATGAAGCTTTGGGCGTTGTATGCTTAAATGCTGTAATAACTGGAAAAATAATTTCGCAAATGATTTGTATTTGAAGCCTTGTGCTAATGATGCATTGATGCATGCATGGGGCATGGATATGATATCATATGGATGTGTGATAAATCAATTGTTTAAAATGTAGGAGAAATATCTCTATTGACTGCGCCCGGAAAATATATTCTTTTAAAAACTTTTATGTATGATATTGTAATTATATAAAGTAATTTAAAATGAAAGCTATATAATTTAATTTTAGAATAATTAGTTTTGTTATTATATTTGTAAAAAAACATCATTTAATATAATTGTTTATCAAAATTATGTTTTAATTCTCTTGTACAAGATAGGGTCCGTTTGAGACAGCTTATTTGATGCGGCGTTTTGAAAACGCATCTTGTATGTTTGGGTAAATTGTGTTTGACAACTTATGTGCCAGTTTTCGGACAACAGTCTGATTTTTTCAAAAAAAAAAAAAAATTATAATAGTCATCGCACCTAACTTATCAATAGATTATTGTTAATCAGCTTATCAGCAGATTATTCAATAAGCTGCAGTTATCCCAAACAGACCCTTAGTATTATTGTACTGTTATCTTTTTTTTTCATTATTATCCGTATTTACATGTATATTATATTTTATTTGTACAAGTGGATGGCGTATTTTGCATGAACTAACTACATGTTATTTTATGCATATGTTTAAAAGTATAATGTATTGTTTTGAAAATTTTCCTTCTTATGGACAAACTGAGTGAATGGACGATTGAAAGCGCATGCTAGGTCGATGAGAACCATTCAGCATTTAATTATAAGGGAAATCTTCTTTTGTATCATCATATGTCATACCAAGGTGTATTTCACGAAAATGGTAATGAAAATTTTAGTGGTATAAATATAAAAGTTTAGGTGCGATACATGTAAATATGTAAGAATTATCTCAAAATTTTGAGAAACTTGTTCTTTCTATGTTCATGGAAAGTATTTTTTGTTGCCATGTAATTATTTAAAATTTGTTGTGACCAATATTTGTATGGAATAATAATATGTGAGGAGAGTTTGAACGATCTTTGAGCACTATTTAACCAAGATATGATAAATTGTGTTTCAATAGAGTCTCGTAACATATTCAAATATATGCATGAAAATAGTCTTTTAACTTAGGAAAGTTAATGGTAGAGATATTTTAATATGATTTAAAATGTTGGTATTATATAACTAAATTGTAGATGTAAATAAATAAGCATTGTGTGCTATGTATGTAATGCCATAGTGTTAAGCTATTTATCATTCATGTTTTTATAGCAAGCATTTTCTAAAGTTCAAGCACTTATAATGTTCTTATGATAACAATTAATGTAGAGAGTGACTTTTTATAATGATGGTAATGCTTTTTAAGTCAGGCTCATCATTTTCACTTGGATGCTGCTTTATCAATGCATTTATGACATTGTGGAATCTCATTTGAATTTTATATGACTTAATTATAAGGTTATGTCAATAAATTATATATGTACCAACTTCTAACCTTATCCAGCAATGAAATCATTGCCTAAATCCTTATCTGTGAGGCTTGCTTGTAATTGCAATATCAACTCATTATGTTTCTGTGTTCACAATATTTATAACATCAATCAATATCTTTTGCTAACCCGTATTAGCCTCAAGCAAGCTCTAATTGATATTCATAGTAGAAATTATCACAATTTAGTTAATACAAGTCTTTATATTATAAAAGCCACAGTTGTTATAAGTAATGTACTTGGTGGTTATAATAGCAATTGTTCGCTATAAAATTCTTAGTTTGTGGCTATAGTAGCAGTAGTTGGTTGTAAAAGCTTTAGAAGATGGCTAAAATAGTAGCAAGTGGCTGTAACAATTATAAGTGATGGCTAATAACAATTGGTGGCCGTTCACATAAACTTCTCTTTAAGAGTAATATTATAGTTGTCAACTCATTCTTTTTTTTTTTTCTATTCTCCATTTTCAAGTGTAGAATGAACGCTTATTTATAATTTTTTTTTATTGGGGTCCTTCAACAAATTTAGTATCTCAAAACACTTCATCAGATAGTCAACATTGATTATGTTGATCAAATTTAACTTTTGTATTGTTTGAGCGCCTTAATGACCTAATAAATAGATGATTTTGAGTTCATTGGATTTCTCTAGGCAAGTTGTTCGATGAGCTCAATAGATTTCTCTAGGCAAGTTGTTCAATTTGATTTTATGTAGACCAAATTTAGATGGAATTTAGCCTTCCATTAAAACCTTCGACTATACTTTAAATGTTTGATTTGGGCTCATTTGTGCTCGAATTGGATCACTTTCTGTGTCATTTGACCAATATTGTTAAGATGCTCGATTTGATTATAAACTTATTAAAATCAAGGCCTATATTATCTTAAATTTGAATTTGGAATTTTTTTTTTTTTGCTCAAAATGCTTCGAAATTTGTGTTTTCTTGATTATACATAAGATAGTTTTCCTGCTATAAGATAGTTCTACTTTTTTAGGGTGGCATAGATTATCTTTCCCCTACATTGCGGTGCCAAAGAAGGACATTTGCCCAAGAAAATCAAACAAATGTACTAAAGAGCTTTGGCCCTAAAAAAGAGATTCATATTATGAGCTTGTGATTTGAAGAAAACCATGACATATGATGCATTTATATAAGTTTATAAATGTGATGTGTTAATTGTTGGAATGCAAGACTTTGGTTTAAGCTAATAAGGGACAAGTGCCATGAATCTAATTAATTTGACAATAAATTCACACGCATAAACCTTGGCTAGCAAGATTTATTATTATTTAAGACATATCAAACTGTCATAACATAGCAAAATGTAAATCAAGAGGGAACATCCATAACATGATAAAGCATAATTTAAGAGACAACATAATAAATTTAAATTGAGAATTAGATTTTAAAAAAAAGGTTTATATAGAAATATGTGATTATATGTAATTTATGAAAGAAATTGCAGTTCTATTCCCTTAATAATTGATATTGTATTAACAAAGTCAAATTTTGTGTTCATATTAGAAGTAAATTTCTTAGCATATAATATTTGCTATGAAATAGCATAATTTTTGTATAAGAAAGGGAATGCATCAGCTCCTAATGATCACCAATATTGAAACTATTTTCATTAAATAATATATGGTTGTGAGTTGGTTTGCTTGACAATAATTTTTTAACATAAAAATTGTCAATTAGTGTCAGAATTTGCATCGAATTTTATTTCGAAGTAAACTTTGTGTCAATTTTTCCTCTGATTATCGTCAGAGTGCTACCAATTGTGGGAAAAAAAAGACGCAAAGATTTTTTTTTTGGTTTCAAAGTTCAAGTTAACATTGGTTATGATCGATACTAGTAATTTACTTAATAGTATCGGCCATGGCATACAAAAATGCTCTAAAAAAACCTTTCCCTCCTGACCGAAGCTCATTCATCCGAAATTTTCTTTGGCTCATAGATGGCTACAAAATCGGCAACTGCCAGACAAATCCAGCGACTTTGGCCAGTTTGAGCGACCTGGACGACATTTTCACCTCCTAAATAGTTCCTCCGCAAGGTAAACTTTTTTCCGTTGTCGTTGTTTTCTTTTTTTTTTTATTTTTTTTGTCGAGGTCTTCCCCACTTAAAAATTGGGGTTTTGTTTAATTTATATTTCATGTTTTAGTGTTCGGTTTGTAATGTACATATATAATGTTGTTATTATGTGTCCTTTTTTTTTTGTGAATATTTGAGATTTGAAGTTCAGGGGTTAGATACATAATGCATATTAATTGTGTGGTTTTAATGTTAAAAATAATGTTTAGGTGTTACATTCGTTAGCCTTTAAAAGAGAAGCATGAAACTAAATTAAAGTTTTCAAATAAGTATGCTTAAGGTGATAAATGGCTTTAGGCTTGAAGTGAAAATGCGAAAAAATTTAATTCGTGAAAGAGTTGGTGTTGTGCCGGTGCTAGAAAGGGCTAGAGAGGTTTCGACTTAGATGTTGTAAGAAAAATTAAAGATTGTGGGTGTTGTGCAGGCTTTTGGTATGTTGTATGAAAATGGTCTTAATCGATTAACTAAATGAAAATATGGCACTCAGTAGGACGCAATGGAGAAAGAAGATTCATGTAGTCGGCTATCCTCAATGAGAAAAAAAAGGTTTTGTTGTTTTGTCACCTTACACGTCGATCATCTAATAACCTTATTAGGATAACAGTGTAATATATATGACTTCTGTTAAAAAAAAGTTGAGATAGACCTAAAATTATCAAAAATGATCTCAATCTATTATAATTAAATGAAAAATATGACACGCAATATATGAAATGAAGAAAAAAAGATTTGTGTAGCCAACCACACTAAATTTGTTTGTATGTAATACATGAGATTCATTGTTTGTACAAATTGATATTTAATTGTATTGATTTGTAGAGCTACATCTTACGGATGGATATCAAAAAATGAGATCACAGATGTATAATAAATTATATCTAAGAAGAAAATGACTTACTGACAAGTTTTTGGCAGGTATTGAGGAATTCTTGTGGGTGGCATCACAACTGTTCATTTACCTTCAAAAGACAGATTTTGATGCCCCTCTGCAAATTACAGAAATCAGACAAACCTGACGCCTGACAAAGTAAAGTTGGATCGATGTCGTAGGAGATTTAAACCTGATTATTAGTATTGGGTTTCATATAGTGAATTTGAACCGGTTGTTTGGTGTGATCATGTTGGAGCATCATCAAGCTATGCTCCTCCAGCAGTTTACGATTCTAGTATGTATGAGGGAATGATTGTTGATGCTAACATGACTCATTTTGTTGGGAGTGCACTTGATGATGATCAAGTAAATAACAGTGAAACACAACAATTCTATATATTATTAAATGCCACTCAACAACCTTTGTGGGAATGATACACTTTGCATATGGAGTTATTGGTTGCCATAAGAATGTCGGATATCAAATCTGATTTCAGCATGCCTAAAAAATGCTTCTATTAGGTAGCAACATCACTAAAGAAAACAAATCTTGCAGAGAATTTAGTTCTAGAATATTTGTCAAAACAAATTATTTAGTTTCAAAGTTAGGGTAACTATCCGAAAAGATAGATTTCTTTGTTAAAATGGTGCATGTTATATTACAAAGAAGATGCACTGTAGATGAAATACAGATTTTGGTGCTGACAGGTTTAAACCAAGGGGGAGAACGAGTACAAATTCAGAAAAATATTCCTTACAAATTTCTCTTTTACATTCCCCTCATGCCACGGGTTTGGCAAATGTTCTCTTCTATGCGCACAATTTCTCACATTACATAACGCAGTACCAAAGCTATTAGTGCTTATGACTCATCTTTTAACTGATGAAGCCTGAAAACACTTCGATCACAATTATTTGAGACTTTATAGATAACCACGCAATGTTTGACATGACTTATGTGTAGATGTGCTCACACCTTACAGCCATGCTGCAGTGCCCTCTTCATGGTGGTCATTGATTATCAGGTCATATAATTTGCTCCCTTATATGTGTATGACTATGTCGTTCTTATTTTTTATATTGATCATCTCAGTTCCACCTAGCCCAAAGGGTAAAATTGATGTGTGCTTACACCCTCTAATAGATGAGCTTCAATTTTTTTATGGAAAACATGCGTGCTGACTTATGATATCGTTACGAGACAAAACTTCCAGCTTAAAGCTACTCTTATGTGGATGATTAGCGATTTCCCAGCTTTTGTGATGCTATCTAGTAGGAGCACAACCAGGAAATTGGCTTATGCTTACTGCATGGATATGTTCAAAGTATTCACTTTGAAGCATGAAAGAAAAAAAATATGGTTCAATTGTCATTGAATGTTCTTGGCCTGAGATCACCCATCCTGGAGGATTGTATACGCATTTTTTAGATATAGAGTTAAATGATCATGTCCACCTTTAAGGATAACCATAAGCGATTTATTGCACTAAAGATCACTGAGAGATTGAAATTATCCTCGAGTCGTCTTTGAGATTTTGGTGTTAAACATAATTGGACGAAGAGAAGTAGTTTCTGGGATCTTCCATACTAGATAACCAATTTGATTATAATAACTCGATGTTATACATATTGAGAAGATTTTTTTTATATAAAATATTCAATACTGTTCTGGATATAAAGGAAAAAAATAAAGAAAACGTCAAAATAAGATTAGACCTGAAAGAGTATTGCAAGAGGAGGGGGTTAGAACTACAAGAGAAAAATGTAGGTAAGGTAATAAAGCCCAAAGCTACATATTTTCTCACATTGGATTAACGAAAGCAATCTTTGAGTGGGTGCACTTTAAAGTTTCCTAGTGGTTCTGCTTTTAACGTAGGTCGCTATGTTGACTATTTCTGTTAATTTTCTTACATGATTCTACTTATTAATTCTGTTAATTTTTTTTCCTAATTTAGATGGCAGGTGCACAACCCCTGGAGAGACCTCGTGTTCAAGGGACATTGAGAAACACATATAGAAGGTTGTCACTCGTCTTGAGAGGTACGACACTTCTACTGCCACTATGTTCACTCCTTTTGCTGCCCGCCCAACACTTCTCCCTCGTAAGCACCAGATCCCACACCAGGACCGGTTTCCAGTCCAAATTCTCCTACGATGAGTCAGACCACTCAACTCCCACCCCTCAGTTGGATGACACCTCTGGTAGGGTGTATATTGTGCGGAGGGAGACTCGTAAGTTATATTTTTTTAACATTAGAACAAAGTTCAATTTTCATCTAGATTTCTGTTGTAACTAATATTTCAATTTCAGATTCTTTTCCATTCAGGCTGCTCGAGACATGCATTGCAGATATCATTCAAAGCAAGTATGATTAGATGTTTCTATTCTAGAAACAGATCCCGATTGCCACTCGAGACATGTGCTTCCATGAGTTTGAGGTATGATAAATTGTAATAGAATGCTAATTTCTACTTTTTTATACTAATCAAACTTATAATTTCTAATTTGTAGAGGTCCTTCTCCTGGTTATTGGAGCATCACCAGCAGATTCGACAGATTTTGAGATTCATAGCAGACATCGGCTGAGGAACATGTTTACCACAACACAATAGAAGGGGGAGAGACCAGCGTGGGTGGGTGAGGTTGTTCCTTTCCGAAATACCAGAGGAAAAGACAAATAAACCAACAAAATAGGATGATGGAGGTAGCGAGAGGGGTCGCACTCCACATTGAAGGTTAAATCCCCGATACAGAGCACTACTGGAGACGTGTAAGATTATCTCCAAATTTAGAAACTAAAATATTTTTTTTGTAATTGTGTGATACTTACCATTATCTCATGTAAACAAGCCAAGCAGCTTGACCGAGAGCCATCTACTGTAGAGTTGCATGACCTAATGCATCTGGGTCTGGGCACTTAGCAGTGGGTCTCCGATCATTCTCGTCGTGTCAATGCAAGTAAAAAAAATTAATCTTTGATTTTAATTAAGTAGGAGGAGTTACGAGCAGCTCCGGGAGTGGCAGAGGGAGATGGTTAGCCCTGTCATTAACAGTTGTATTTAGTCTAACATTGCTCAGTTTGATTTTTAGCTATGAACTCATGCGATGAGGAAGAAGGGATGGGTTTATGACCTAGGCTCAAAGGGCTTACATTTGACGTTGAGTGCTCTCATGATGATGTGGGTGGCCTTAACTCGATCCATGCTTAGCATGAGGAGCTTGCCAGGCAAGTCAACTTGATGAATAGAGAGCTCCGACAGATGTGTGAAGGTCAGCAAATGGTTGCAGATAGTCTAACATGTTCGACATAGAATATTGATCATCGAGGCAAGTGACATATGAGTGTTATCGACGAGGATGTAGAGCAAGTTTAGAATTTCTATTATGTGTTTCATGATGTCCCATTTTTTGTGGTTGTGAACTTCGAATGTTTAGATCCCTATTTGTTTAATTAAACTTGGTGTCATTGTTTAGACATGTTAATTAGAGTTAGAATTATCTCACGCTAATCTGCCTAATTCATATAGTGAAACGTAACACTTATATTGATCTTCAACAAAACAATTATCAAAATTATTGATCATTATAAATTTCAATAATGTTAAATTTTGTGCGATTAGCTCGAATGTTGAGCATAATAAGGTTATTAGTCTTAAATCACCTAACAATTTTTTCAATAACATCTCCAGCTCTATATATAACAGTAGTAGTAGTACCGTCAGCCGTCACCTGTCGATAGAACAACCTCCTTGAAGGTCGTCAGTGCTCTCAGGTCACGGGTTTAAATCCCCCTCTGGCAAGTTTATTGATAATGAGAGCGGTCCTCAAATAGTTAAACAAATGAAGGTGGCTGGAGACTCATATAATAGCTTCCGACTATTCATATTTTTTAACCATGATTAGATCTTTTAACTATGATTGGAGCAGATATCCACACATACAGCATAAATCAAGTTTCTTTAATAAAGCAGCTGATGACTAATTTTACTCGATTTTTATTATTATAAGACATATATAATTGAATTCCTCTTTTTAACTGCGCTGCTTATTTTTTACATGTTAAATAATATTTTCTTTAATACTACTCAATATGGATATTAAAATAATAAAAATATAACACACCGGAACACATGAACCTACTGCATTAAAGAATTTAGGGAATTAGATACATAGCACTCCAAACACTGCTATTTACAAAATTAGCACCCCCGTTCATCTATTTTTCAAATTCTCACTCTAACAACAAAATTTACAATAAAAACCTAACCCATATTTTCTTAATTTTTATGAAATGTCCATTAATTTAATCACGGCATATATAAATGCATTGGTTTGGCATAGTATTGTTTCAGGTGCTATGTTTATAATTATCCAATAAATGAGGTTTGGCATAGTATTAGTTGTGCTAATCTAAAAATGTCGCCTTGTAAGATGCCTTAATTGTGATTTTGTTTATTAATAGACAAATTAGGTTTAGAGCCGTAAGCATGGAGTGATGACGACTTGCGTCGATGCAAAATGTCTGATTAAATCATTAAGCTTTTTAGCGAATGAAAACAACTTGTTGCCCATTCATATATTCGGCATGGGGTGTAGTTTTTGCAGTCTTGGTAATACTGTGCTACTTAAATGTATTGAAAAATTCAAAATTGAGCTTGGAGGAGGATCACGAGAAAATGGAGTTGAAGTCCAGTATCCTACATCGAAGATCTGATGAATGCTTTCCGCTCCTGCCGCAACCGACCACCTTTAATTGTTGATCGTCAGCTTTCGTTGATAGGGCTGTCAAGAAAGCTCGTTGTTCTCAAATATTTCGTGTTCGGCTCGTCAGGTAGTTGATGTTTGATTCGTTCGATAAACAAACGAGATTAACGCGAATAATTTTTTTTAGTTCGGTTTATAAACGAATCAAACATTGTTAGGATTTATAATATGAAATAATTATTTTTGTAAGAAGTTGTGAGGAATAAATTATTTCCTTAAATTAATGAGATATTTTCTTTAATATTTTATATTTATTTCCTTGGATTAAGAATTATTTGTTTTCCTATTTTATGTTATTTTATATATCTCCTATTAATTAATATGAATTGATTATTGAAGATATTAAGTGATATATCTTTTCTTTCATATCATTTCCTTTTTATCATTTTTTTATATTATAGGATTCTTGTAAGAGTTATGTATGCATTCGTTGATATCAATGAAATAATTAAGTATTACAATTTATTACGTATTATTCTGAATTTCAACAAACACGAACAATCGATTGTTCGATCGTGTTTGAATCATTATTGTTTGAAATATAAAATAGTTTAATATAATTATATATATAAATTTATCATATTTTAAAAATAATTAGATACTCTAAAAATTTATAACATTTTAAAAATTAAATCAAATAAATTATAATAATGATTTATTATTTTTTTAAGAATTTTTGTTTGATACTTTAAATGAGTTTTTTATTTGTAACATGTTTTTAATAATTTGTATAAATATAGTTGAAGAAATGATATATTTTTATAATAGAGGGAAGTTATTTTTTTTTTTTGGCAATTTGAGAATTAATAATTATATTCATTATCATTTTAACAATTTAAACAATTCAAACAAATTTGAAAGATTTTGAATTATTCAAATAATTCGAGCAATTCGAACATTTCAAACAAATCGAACCAAACACGAAAAATAACTTTAGGAAAACTTTCGAACACAAGTATATTTCAAACACACTTAATTTCAAGTGAACCGAACACGAACACGAGCTCTATTCGTTTGGTTTGGTTTGTTTACACCCCTAGTCGTTGACCATCGTCAACCGCCCCGTACTTGTTGTAATAAAGCTCCGCCCCGTACTTGTTGTAATAAAGCTTCTTGTAGAAGCACAACGTACATTGTTATGTTGCAAAATAACGAAGCACCTTATTGAACAATGACCAACATTATTGAGTAATGAAATATTGTACGAAGTAGCGATCAATTTGCAAAATGAAGCATTTGACGGAGCAGCGCATGGTTTTGAACGTTGTACAGTAACACACTGCATACAGTTCAACAATGCACCACGTACATGGTGTAACGACACACTTTGAAGACAATATAATAATACACCTAGCACTGTAAGATGACTCACCTCCATATAGTGTAAAGACACCGCAAAAATGGGGTAACTACGTAAGTCACATACTGTAGAATGACACACCCGACATATAATGTAACGACGCCTCTCGAAGAAAGTGTAACACTGTGTCTCATAATGACTACTTGCAACCACCTTACTTTGGATACAATGACCTTCTTCAGACTCCTAAAGTTCTCTCATCACAGTTGCCTACTACAACTTAAAACTTATGTGGTTCACAGCACCTACATCCCCTTACTATACCTTTCATAACCAACTGAGGCTATTATAACTTTCCATTATGACTTTTGTAACCAATTGTGACATATTTAGTTCACAACTCATATAACTCCTAAATCTGACATTGTGGCCTACAAATATTGTCACAACTCACTACCACAAACTACATGGTTCACAACTCATACAAATTCCAACTTCAACCTCTACGACTTTTGTTAATATGATTCAGATATTATTTACTTATGCAACTCGAACAATAAAAAGTAAAATCGTAAAAATTAACCTATTTAAATTTTAATTTCTTTAAGCACTTTCACACCCATTTCTCCTCTACCTCCCATGGAAAGTGAGAGAGATAGAATGTGTGTGTGAAGTTAGGCAGAGAAAGCTCAAATTTGAAAATCAAGGTATAATTCATATAGTAGGTTAGATGAGAAAATCAACATGTCTCCTAGAATTTTATTGGCTTCAGTGTATAAGTAATGACTTTAGGCCTTCTTATTAAAATCTGCACAATGTCATGATATGTTGATATTATTCCTTTGAAGCTGTTCATAAAGAATGACTGAATAATACATTATATATTTTCCGAGCATCGATTATTATGATGTCAAACATTATTATAAATTGATGATCTTCTTCTTTGGAATTAATATACATCAAAACTGTTCTCTTCATTTTCTTCTTTTTACTATAAAATCTTTAAAATGGTCATTAGGCACAAACTTGAAGGATCATGGTTCACTTCATAAAAAAATTTTAAAATTATGTTTATGAAATTTTTTGTGCATCACGATTATTTATTTATTTATTAGTTTATTGCTAGCTCTATGTGGAGAATGAAATCGTTAAAGCATATTATCATTATATGTGTCAAAAAAATGGCCTAACACGAAAACTCGGCCTGAACTCGACTAAAAAAATTCAAGTTTAGGTTGACCCGAATAAAATTTGGATCAGGTTCGGGTTAAAATACCAACCCATTTATTTTCTTAGGTCGGGTTTGTGTTGACTTGCCACCCAAAAATGCCCCGCCAACCTTAAATTGACTTAGAAATCGACCCACCATTTCAAAATTAACTGGATTTAAACCTGAATTGTTGTTATTTCTTATGTTAAAAAGGTTATACAGTCAAGTTCTGGGATTTTTTACCCGTATAATATTTAGGTCAGGTTTGGATCATACTTATTTGGGTTGCAATTTTGGGTTAGACCCAAACCCAATACTCTAGCTTGAATTGACATCCCTATTTATAGGTCTATCATCATTAGTGAAATTGATTAGTGCCAACTTCATTGAACAAGATCTTAAGGTTGCCATAAAATTCAACTTGCTTGATTAGGTTCTCTTAAAGTTTTTCAACCTAAAAGTTTCAACTCCAGCTCTAACTTGTCCATCAATTAAAGAAACACTTTAGCTTTGTGTTTTGCTTGTACTAGGAAATGTCAACTTCATTGAACAAGATCTTCAGGTTGTCATAAAAATCAACTTGCTTAATTGGGTTCTCTTAAAGTTTTTCAAACTAAAAGTTTCAACTCTAGCTCTAACTTGTCCATCAATTAAAGAAACACTTTAGCATTTTGTTTTGATTGAACTAGGATATGCCAATTTCATTGAACAAGATCTTAAGGTTGCCATAAAATTCTTTTCAACCTAAAATTTTCAACTCAATCTCTAACTTGTCCATCAATTAAAGAAACACTTTAGCATTTTGTTTTGTTGGGTTGTCATCTAAAGCTCAATTTGGATGAACTCATTCAACTTTCTCTCTCAAATTGGCTCTTTAATAAGTTATAGTTATGTATGTAATGTTCTTTATCATTCCCAAGATTTTATAAAATATATGATACATTGATGGATCTCGAACTTGTATTTTTATCCTCATCAATGTTGATAAGCAAAATTACTCTCTTTTATAGATCACATTCAAAATTTTGGCAGGAGAAAAATAAAGAGTTTTCAAGGTTATATATCAATGAGGTAACCTTTATTTCATTTAATGGCATCATAATTTCTTTGGTTGTGGTCTTGGTTCATAATATAGCGGCCATGATATTATGATCATTGTTGATGATGGTATTAACGTTGATGTCATGAATTCTTGGCAAACTTTTCAAAAATATGTTTTGGTTGACCTCATATGTCTTAAGATTTTCATCATAACATCCCCACATAATCAAATTCACATGGCTAGGGCCATGAAATAATTATATATGATAATACTCATATTTATATGGCTATCACTGAAATAGCATGGTCAATGTTTTTGGCTTATATTTGTTAAGAATGCATTTAAATGGATTTCTCTTAATTTCCATATCGACATGGTTTGGTTTAGTACTTGTTATAGGTTTTTGACTTCTGATATCTCGCAATAAAATTTAATTGTTGAATTCATATGTGACTCAATTTGCTTTTCTCTCAAATTCAAAAGTGCCTAAAAGATCTTCAATAGCTTTTGGGTAGTAATGAAATGAGTTACAAATTGCTAATTACACTCATAATAAGAGGGAATATTTTTCAATATAAATTGTGAGAAATGTCCTAAATGTGTCTCCTTAAAGTTAGTAAATAATAATTTACACTTATGTGCATCATAATTATTAAGGAAAGAAGTGGCTAATTTGAAGTAGATAATATAGTCATTAGGATCAAATTTCCATCCATATGAATCAGGGTGGGAGATTTTAAACTCCAGTGCTCAATTTTGATAAAAAGGGTATTCAAACATGAAGATGGTTACTTCATGATAATGAAATAAAGGAGCCTTAATTTTATTTTCTTTTGGGAGATTTGGTTGATCAATTACCAAAGTAGAGAAGAGCGCTCCAAGACTTTGATACTGCTTATGGATAAGGCAATCAAAAGCTCCTTCCTCAAGAAATGTTTTAGTTCAAAAATATTTCTTTGAAATTGTTTGAGAATTTCCCATAACAATGTTGTCAAACAATCTCACACTTTATTCAGTTTCCCACTAGCAAAATTTTGTAGCTCAATTTTGTGTAAATTTATCCCTTTCATCAGAACACTCAATTGCTTCACTGTTATCCAGGTCATCTCTTTCATTCACTACATCCTAAATAAATTTAGATAAAAACACTGTCTACGTGTGACACCATAATCTTGTTAGCAAGTATAGATTGTGCTTAAGAAAAGAAAGAAATTGGATAGAAAAATTATGAGGACTTGCTATATTTTTGTTGAACTTTTTAATGAAAATTATGAAATTATGATTGATTTTAGCGATCATAATATTGCAAATAATTTTTTTTTCTCATTGTGACATCAGTAAAGCAGAAGTTGATGGGGGCTTTTAATAAAATGAATTGTGTAAAAGCAGTACGACCGATGGTATTCCAATAGAAGTGTGGAAATGTTTAGGAGATTTAGTAATTTCTTGGTTTTTCAAACTTTTTAATATTAATTCAAAAACTAAATAGTTGTCTGATAAGTGGAGAAAGAGTCTATTGGTTTCTATTTTTAAGAATAAAGGGGATGCACAAGAGTGTACAAATTATATAAGAGTTAAGTTAATGTGTCATACTTTAAAGTTATGGGAGAGAGCAACTGAACATATGTTACTACTTGATAAGAAAGTTTCTCAAAATTCATTTGGATTCGTGTCAGGCAAGTCTACTATGGATGCTATACATTTATTGAGAGGTTTGATGAAAAAATATAGAGAGAATAAGGAAAATATACATGTAATTTTTGTTGATTTAGGAGAAAATTGTAATAAAGCTCTAAAAGAAGTACTTTGGAGAGTTTTAGAAAAAAAAGGTGTTGATTTGTTTATATTTAATCCATTAAAGATAGGTATACTATAGTCATTACTTGTGTTCGAACAAAAAAAGGATTGATCAAATATTTTCCTATTTTAGTTGGATTACATCAAGGACCAATTTTAAGTCCACTTCTTTTTGCTTTAATTATGGATACTCTGATTGAAAATTTAGTAGAGGATGTACTTAGTGCTTTTCGCTGATGTTATCATTCTTGTTGATAATACTATTGAGAGAGTTTAGGAAAAAAAAATTAATTATAGGTGTTGACTTTAGAGTTTAAAGGTTTTCATTTGAGTATATCCAAAATTGAATATATTGAATGTAATTTTAGTAATATTAAATCTAATGACAGGATGCAACAATGGACGATCAAGTCATTAAAAGGAGTGAACGTTTTAGATATCTGGGGTCTATTTTTCAAAGTGATGGTGATATTTTTGGGGTTGTTGTTAGTAGAATTCAAGTTGGATGGTGGAATTGGAGGAATGCATCATGCCTATTGTGTGATAGAAAAGTATCACTTAGACTTAAAAGAAAATTTTATAAGATCGTGGTGGGATTTGCAATACTTTATGGCATAGAATGTTGGTTGGTAAAATAAAAGTAAAAAAGTAATTGTTGATAAGATGAGAATGTTTAGGTGGATGAGTGGTTTTACACTAAAATGCAAAATCCGAAACCAATATATCTACGAAAGGGTTGTAGAAGCTCAAATTGCAGCCAAGATTAGACAGAGTGGCCTTACATGGTTGGGTCACATTAAACGTCGCCATCTGATGACCTTGTTAGAATAGTAGATGTTTGAGATTTAACTTATGTGAAGAAAGACAAATGCAGGCCTAAAAAGACTTGGTCATATTGTATAAAAAAATGATCTTAATTATAAGAATTAAATGAAAAATTGGCACTCAATTGGACACGTGGAAAAAAAATTCATTAGCCGACCCCACTTAGTGGGATAAAGGTTTATTATCGTTCTACTATATTTCTATTAAAAAGAAGTGCAAATTGATTTGACTTTGATCAATCAGAATATCCTCTAGCTCTTTATTTATTGGCATGGGCCAAAATATTCATTGTTACAAAAAATATTATATTTGAATAATACAAATAAAACTATATGATAAAATTTAATCACATGTGTAATAAGGGGCATTTACATGCATTCCACTCAATTGCTATGAATTTACATATCTCATAAACTTCGCTTTAAATGCTCATGTCCCTCAAACCTTTCATATCATATCAAAAATATCATCATTCCAACCTATAAAAAAATGAAATATACCTTTTCATGTCCAAGTAAAACGACATGTATATACAAAATTCAAGGTTAAATGAGAATTGAATGATATTTTGGAGATAGAGAGAGAGAGAGAGAGGTTCAAACACATTGAAGAAGTTGGTTTCATTCAATATCATTGCGCATGTAGAAATGAGACCATTGCTTCTCTCTCCAAGGCTTTATGCGATGCACATGCTATGTGATGTTGGCGGATAACCGGCCCACGACGACCTGTGTTTTAAGTGCCCTCCACGTTGTAAGAAAAGGTGAGCCGGAGGGTTTCCCGATTCAAGTGACATTTGTTAGATATTTTTTTGCGGGACCCGTTCAATCATTAAACTTCTTACAAGCTTTTAACTTGCAAAAAAAGAAATATTAGGTCAGGACCCAGAGTCTTATAGGAGAGTGACACGTGTAAAATAGACCAATCACAGTGTATTGTGTTGAGTCCGCTTTATACGTGGCGCCTAATATTTTCTCTTAACTTGCTTATGATTTGTTGCGTCGAAGCATTAAAATTGAAAAGTCAAGGGAAATTAAATTTAATTTTTTAAGAATTTTGTTAAATGAGGTGGTGAAATGTGGTTGACATTAATTTTTTATTGATAAGAAAATTATTTTGAAATTGAAAAAATCTAAGACAGGATTGTTAGGTAGTATTATCATTTTTTTTCTAAATTTGATATATAGCATTTAAAAAAAGCCTCTGAAATTAAGTTATATTAAATATTATATAGTATTATGACATATTACAGTGCTTTTGTGAAACAATTTTAGGGGAATTTACATACAGCACCAAATTTTATATGTATTTACTTATCTATAACTTAAATTTCATTTTTGTATTTATACTGCTTAAATCTTTCATCTCATTTAAAGCATCTCTGTTTTGACATTTTAAAAGAGAAATTTACATTTTCATGCATAAATAAGGAAACACATATGTAAAAGTTGAAGTTTAGGTGTTCATAATGTGAATATATAGGAAATGATTGGTATGTAAATATTCCTTATAGTATAATTTTAAAATAAAGGATATTATTAATGTTGCAATACCATAATAAAATTGATTTTTTAAAAATTGAATCAACTATTTATGTTGTGTGCTGATTCGAGGTGGTGGAATATGGATTTTGCGTCTTAGCATTGCACGAAAGTCGAGCACACACTCGGATAATTGAAAATACGGAGAGATATTAAAAGTTTTTTACATGAAAAATTCATAAAGGGAAAAAAAGCACTGACCTGACTTAGTTGGAACAATCAACTATAAGTTAGCGGGTGTACATATGGGCTCTTGTCACACAGGTGTGAATGGGTTAAATAGTTCCTCGAAGTATGATGGTCATATGTAGAAGGATTTATTGTACAACGACCAGGAGTGGTTGTCGTTGCATGGTGTTAAGGGCAATGTACTGCTTTGTATGGTTCCACGTTACTTCGTGATCGTCAATTTTTTATGACATGTGTAGGGCATCCACGTGACTGGTTCGGGATATTTACTACTCGCTCTTAGCATCTCATAGATTAAGACACCCATCTGAGGACTCCTGGTACTTGTTTAGGACACGAAACCAAGGTTTGTGATGATTCAGTGTTACCTAGGAGAATCCGCCATTGAATGGACTCACCCAGGACATCAGACTTGTTTGATTTTCATTCTGGTGTTTAGTGGTCCCTCAGTATCCATTCAGAGCATGAGAACTAAAGTGGTATGTATTTAATTACATAAAATTTGTGGTCTATATGTAAATTTCTTTTTCTAAGGTGTTGAACTGTTGGCTATTTTTTTTTTAATAAGATTTTTTAAATTTAAATTTAGTATATAATATATATAGTAATTTTAATTTTGTGAAAATGGTATTTTTTATTATTTTTGGAAAATGATGAGACCGAATAGACCTCATATATCTAATAGTTTAAATAGCTGAGCACGATATCATAAATGATATATCATCTCGAAGGATGATCGTATCACTTATTAGTAGGCTTAACTATTTAAACTTAAAAAGTTTATGACTCTATTTTGGTCTGCGGATTTATAGTCGACAAGTTCCCCTATCTAATACACAGATTAGACAGGGTTTAGATTAATCTGGGTTCTTAATTCCCTATAGAGGCAAGCCCCTATAGTTAATTACATCTTAGACAACCTAAGTCACCTAAGAAAACTCTCGATTAAGATCAGGGCAACGTTTAGGTTTCCACGATTGTTCATAGGAAAAGTTAAATGGGATATGTTCAAATAGGAACAGTTATTTCCAGAATCTAAAGGAGTGAATAGTAGAAGATGTCGAAGATACTGAAGGAGATTCAGTGGCATCACAAACTAACCTATGATTTGACTTTACATCTTTGAAAGAGAAATTATATGATATTTCAGTTCTGCAAGTTATTTAGATATTTGGGGCTTATATCTACATTTCATATGTAAATAACCTGAGGAAATATGAGGAATTATGTTGTACCAGACAACGACCTCGAAATCCTAAAAGGTTTAGGACTTATATCGTATGATATAAAAATCGTAGAAAGTCCTAAAAGATAGTATGAGGATTTACACCGTGTCAGACGAACGACCTCAACGTCCCATAAGTATGTTGTTTAAATCTATCGAAGCTAGGTTGAAGCTCATCCTTTCGTCTTCTATTGTTGTCTCGACCGCCATTCGAAGATGAATCGCCACTCGCCCGCATCGTCATCTCGTTCCGAAAAAAGGATAAAGAAAAGGAAAACCATGCCTCAAACGGCTTATCCTAGGGTATTATACAAACATGCTAGGAGAACAATATTTAGAAGTATGAATACAGATGAATATCTATAGTATGATGCAGTACATGAAAGGAACAACTGTGTAGTAAACTACTGTAACAGGAAAGGACTGAAGGAAAACTATGAAAGTAAAGTAAATATAAAGAAAAGGAAAGACTATGTAGCAAAGAAAGAAATATGCAGTGCAGAAATAAAACTGAAACAATTAAATGTACTTGATTAAGTCTGACAATGCTACAAAACACATTCCAATTGCATGATATAAAGAGGTTAGACAAACATTTGCAGATTATAAAAGAAATGTTAAATGATAAGCATATGAGAATTTAAAGTGGGATATCAGCTTTGAGTTTGGGGTTAGGCTCAGACTAGACCTCTTTTTCTTCTTTATCTCGATCCCACAACCAACTGATATATCGAAGTCAACTTATCAATATCAAATAGAGGTCACCAACGAATCACCCCTATAATCAGGCGACCCTAGACCTTAAATTTCAATGGATGTGCAAATCTAAATAGTATTCAGACTTATCTTAGTAAAGATACAAACTACCTATGTGAGATAGTATCTGAACTTAACAGGGCGTAGTGCACCTATGTGTGATGCTAGGGTAAGTGATGTATTGTATCTGAACTTATCGGGGTGTGGTGTTAGGATAAATGATGTATAGTATCTAGACTTTCAAAAAAAATATAATATCTATTCTTGTGATATCTGTTATGTGGAGTGTCTAGTGTATAGTGTATGATGTGTTACAAATGTAGTATATGTCGTGTAAAGTGTAAGGTGTAGTGTCTATTGTGTATCGTAGTATTTATTGTGTAGTATATGAAATGTGTTATATGATACGTTGAGTGTATATGTGAGTGTTATTATGTGTATATGTATTAATCCAATGTATAGTGGCTATGATGTAGTATTTATCATTTTGTGGATGTGGTATCTATTCCTTTTACAAGTGTATTATCTATGTAAGACCTGCAATATCTGTTCTTTTACAAGTGTAATATCTGTGCAAAAACATGTAATATTTGTGTTTTCCAAACTACCAATTCTTAAGCCTTTTGAAAAGGGTTAGAGCTGTCAACGACTAAGGGTGAAAGGGCATCTCACTAATTGAATATTGATTTTATATTTCAGCTATAAGAAAAGCTGATCAATAGTTTTTTGCATCATTGTCTGTTACCCCACACCTCGAACTTATAGGACACTCTAATATTCCATATGTTTACCCAACAAAATTTTGCATATTTTGTATCAAGAAAATGAGAGAAGTAATCATTTCAGCATTTCTATAACATCCATCTTCCACTTCTAAGTTCAAACTTTAAACCTGTACATATGATTATTGCACGCTCTATCAATTTTCCAAGGAGAGATATGTTTTCATTACTTGGGATGCTAAAGCAACTATTCAAAACATCGAATAATCCCAATATATATTCAAATAAGAGCACTTTTCATAAGAACCGAAAACGATTTTCAATGTGTATTCAAATAAAATAACAATGGGAGCAAAGATTAGAGCATCTAGAACTAATTCTCAAAGCTAAAAGATAGCTTTCAATATATTTTCGAATAGGACAACAAGAAGGGCAAGAATTATAGCTCCAAAACTATTATTCCAGAACAAAAATAAATCTCCAAACATGCATTCGAATAGAGGTATCAAGAAATACAAAAACAGGTCCCAAACAGGTGTAATAAATGATTTCCAATATATGGTCAAACAAGAGAGCTACAAAGAGAACCAAAACCAAATCCCAAATATATTTTTCAAAACAAAAAAATGACTTCCAGCAAGTATTAGAACAAAGGACAACAAGGAGAACCAAAACTGAGCCCCAAGTGTATTTTTCAAACCATAAAATGACCTCCAGCATGTATTCGAATAATTGACAGTAAAAAAAACAAAAAAAAAACAAAACAAAATCGAGCCCCAAGGGTATTTTTCAAACCATAAAATGACCTCCAGCCGGTATTCGATCAAGGGACAACAACAAAAAAAAAATCAAAATCGAGCCCCATGTATATCTTTCTCAGCATTAAAACAAATCTCAACATGTATTCGAACAAAAGTAGTAGCATAAAGAGTAAAACTGAGTCACCAAATGAAGGAGCAAAATTGAGTCATTACTCAAAATATTAAAGCACCAATCCATAATCAAATAGTCCCAACTATATATTCGAATAAGACAACGAGGAAAGTAAAATTACAACTCCAAATTAATTCTCATGACCAAAGAAAAACCTTTAATATATTTATTTGCATAGGGACAACCAAAAAAAGATAGAAATCAACTCCCAAATAATATTCAAACCAGGAAATAAATTTCCAACATGTATATTCACATAGGGACAACAAGAAACATAGAAAATTAACTCCTTAAAATTGATCAAAATGTAAAACATATTTCCAACATCTCCATTCGAATAAAGGCAGTGAGGAGAACAAAACCCAACTCCAATATATAGCTGTTTAAAGCACCAAAATATTCCAATATATATTCGAATGAAGAGGCATCAAGAAGATCAAAATCGAGCTTATCAAAATAAATTGCTCAGAGCATGATAGCTATAGCAAATATTCGAACAAGTCTCATTTCAAGAAATTTATAAAAACAAACTAATATTCTTCATTGAGCATCATATATCCATAGGTTTAACTCCCTCTCTCTTTTTTTTTTATTGTATTTAATATTCAAGAATCATTAATGATGTAAACCAAAAGAAGAGATCAAACTCTTAGAGGAATTGAAATATGTTTTAGAAATCCATTTGATAAGGATCGTAAAATCCTTTGAAAATACCAAAGAAGAAGAAGAGAAACTTAACTCCAAATATTTTCAGAAGATTTAAAAGAACTTAGAAGTAAGGCTGTCAATTTGGCTCGTTGTCCGTGAACAGCTCGTGTTCGGCTCGTTAAGCAGCTCGTGTTCGGCTCGTTCGTTAAGCCTAACGAGCCGAACACGAACAAATTTTTAAGCTCGAAATGTAAATGAGCCGAACAGGAACAATAGTTTGTTCGCTCGTGTTCGGCTCGAAAAAAAAATTATTCAAGTTTTTATATAACAATATATTATATATATTATTTATTTTATATAATAATATATTATATATATTTATGTCNTTTAAAAATAATTAGATACACTAAAAATTTATAACATTTTAAAAATTAAATCATATAAATTATAATAATGATTTATATTTTTTTTAAAATTTGTGTTTGAAACTTTAAATGTATTTTTTATTTGTAACATGTTTTTAATAATTTGTAAAAATATAGTTGAAGAAATGATGTATTTTTATAATAGAGGGAAGTTTTTTTTTTTGGCAATTTGAGAATTAATAATTAAATTCATTATCATTCTAACAATTTAAACAATTCAAAAAAATTTAAAAGATTTCGAATAATTCAAATAATTCGAACATTTCAAACATTTCAAACATTTCAGACTAATTTCAAACAAATCGAACCGAACACAAACAATAACTTTAGGAAAAATTCCGAACACAAGTATATTTAAAACACACTTGATTTCAAGCTAACCGAACACGAACACGAGCTATGTTTGTTTGTATCTGGTTGGTTTACACCTTTAGTCGTTGACCATCGTCTACCGCCCCTTACTCGTTGTAATAAAGCTCCTTCTAGAAGCACAACGTACATTGCTATATTGCAGAATAACGAAGCACATTATTGAACAATGACCAACATTATTGAGTAATGAAATATTGTACAGAGTAGCGATCGATTTGCATAATGAAGCATTTGACGGAGCAGTGCATGGATTTGAATGTTGTACAATAACACACTGCATACGGTTCAACAATGCACCCCGTATATGGTGTAACGACACACTTTGAAGGCAGTATAATAATGCACCTAGCACGCTACGATGACTCACCTCCATATAGTGTAAAGACACCGCAAAAATGGGGTAACAACATAAGTCACATATTGTGGAATGACACACCCGACATACAATGTAACGACGCCTCTCAAAGAATGTGTAACATTGTGCCGCATAATAACTACTTGCAACCACCTTACTTTGGATACAATGACCTTCTTCAGACTCCTAAAGTTCTCTCATCACAGTTGCCTACTACAACTTAAAACCTATATGGTTCACTGCAACTACATCCCCTTACTATGCCCTTCACAACCAACTGAGGCTATTATAACTTTCCATTATGACCTATGTGACCGATTGTGACATATTTAGTTCACAACTCATATAACTCCTAAATCTGACATTGTGGCCTACAAATATTATCACAACTCACTACTACGAACTACATGATTCACAACTCATACAAATTCCAACTTCAACCTCTACGACTTTTGTTAATATGATTCAGATATTGTTTACTTATGCAACTCGAACAATAAAAAGTAAAATTGTAAAAATGAACCTATTTAAATTTTAGTATCTTTTAGCACTTTCACACCCATTTCTCTTTTACCTTCCATGGAAAGTGAGAGAGGGAGAATGTATGTGTCAAGTTAGGCAGAGAAAGCTCAAATTTGAAAATCAAGGTATAATTCATATAGTAGGTTAGATGAGAAAATCAACGTGTCTCCTAGAATTTTATTGGTTTCCGGTGTATAAATAATGACTTTAGGCCTTCTTATTAAAATCTGCACAATGTCATGATATGTTGATATTATTTCTTTGAAGTTGTTCATAAAGAATGACTGAATAATACATTATATATTGTTCGAGCGTCGATTATGATGGTGTCAAACATTATTATAAATTGATGATATTCTTCTTTGGAATTAATATACATCAAAACTGTTCTCTTCATTTTCTTCTTTTTACTATAAAATCTTTAAAATAGTCATTAGGCACAAACTTGAAAGATCATGGTTCACTTCATAAAAATTTTACAAATAATGTTTATTAAACTTTTTGTGCATCAGGATTATTTACTTATTTATTAGTTTATTGCTAGCTCTATTTGGAGAATGAAATCATTAAAGCATATTATCATTATATGTGTCAAAAAAATGGCCTAACACGACAACTCGGCCTGAACCCGACTAAAAAAATTCAAGTTCAGGTTGACCTGAATAAATTTTGGGTCAGGTTCAGGTTAAAATACCAACCCATTTATTTTCTTGGGTCGGGTTTGTGTTGACTTGCCACCCAAAAATGCCCCGCCAACCTTAAATTGACTTAGAAATCGACTCACCAATTCAAAATTAACTCGATTTAAACCTGAATTGTTGTTATTTCTTATGTTAAAAAGGTTATACAGTCAAGTTCGAATTGGCAATTTGAAGGCAATTTCATTTCGTGTTGGGATTTTTGACCCGTATAATATTTAGGTCAGTTTTGGATCAAACTTATTCGGGTTAGACCCAAACCCAATACGCTAGCTTGAATTGACATCCCTATTTATAGGTCTATCATCATTAGTGAAATTGATTAATGCCAACTTTATTGAATAAGATCTTAAGGTTGCCATAAAATTCAACTTGCTTGATTAGGTTTTCTTAAAGTTTTTCAACCTAAAAGTTTCAACTCAAGTTCTAACTTGTCCATCAATTAAAGAAACACTATAGCATTTTGTTTTGCTTGTACTAGGAAATGCCAACTTCATTGAACAAGATCTTAAGGTTGTCATAAAAATCAACTTGCTTGATTGGGTTCTCTTAAAGTTTTTCAACCTAAAAGTTTCAACTCTAGCTCTAACTTGTCCATCAATTAAGGAAACACTTTAGCATTTTGTTTTGCTTGTACTAGGATATGCCAACTTCATTGAACAAGATCTTAAGGTTGCCATAAAATTCAACTTGCTTGATTGGGTTCTCTTAAAGTTTTTCAACCTAAAATTTTCAACTCTAGCTCTAACTTGTCCATCAATTAAAGAAACACTTTAGCATTTTGTTTTGTTGGGTTGTCATCTAAAGCTCAATTAGGATGAACTCATTCAACTTTCTCTCTCAAATTGGCTCGTTAATAAGTTATAGTTATGTATGTAATGTTCTTTATCATTCCCAAGATTTTATAAAATATATGATACATTGATGGATCTCGAACATGTATTTTTATCCTCATCAATGTTGATAAGCAAAATTACTCTTTTTTATTGATCACATTAAAAATTTTGACAGGAGAAAAATGAAGAGTTTTCAAGGTTATATATCAATGAGGTAACCTTTATTTCATTTGATGGCATCATAATTTCTTTGGTTGTGGTCTTGGTTCATAATATAGCGGCCATGATATTATGATCATTGTTGATGATGGTATTAACGTTGACCTCATATGTCTTGAGATTTTCATCATAAAATCCCCACATAAACAAATTCATATGGCTAGGGCCACGAAATAATTATATATGATAATTCTCATATTTATATGGCTATCACCGAAGTAGCATGGTCAATGTTCTTGGCTTATATTTGTTAAGAATGCATTTAAATGGATTTCTCTTAATTTTCATATTGACATGGTTTGATTTAGTACTTGTTATAGGTTTTTGAGTTCTGATATCTCACAATAAAATTTAATTTTTGAATTCATATGTGACTCAATTTGCTTTTCTCTTAAATTCAAAAGTGCCTAAAAGATCTTCAATAGCTTTTGGGTAGTAATGAAATGAGTTACAAATTGCTAATTACACTCATAATAAGAGGGAATATTTTTCAATATAAATTGTGAGAAATGTCCTAAATGTGTCTTCTTAAAGGTAGTAAATAATAATTTACACTTAAGTGCATCATAATTATTAAGGAAAGACGTGACTAATTTGAAGTAGATAATATAGTCATTAGGATCAAATTTCCATCCATATGAATCAGAGTGGGGGATTTTAAACTCCAGTGCTCAATTTTGATAAAAAGGGTATTCAAACATGAATATAGTTACTTCATGATAATGAAATAAAGGAGTCTTAATTTTATTTTCTTTTGGGAGATTTGGTTGATCAATTACCAAGGTAGAGAAGAGCGCTCCAAGACTTTGATACTGTTTATGGATAAGACAATCAAAAGCACCTTCCTCAAGAAATGTTTTAGTTCAAAAATAGTTATTAGAAATTGTTTGAGAATTTCCCATAACATTGTTGTCAAATGATCTCACATTTGATTCAGTTGCCCACTAGCAAAACTTTGTAGCTAAATTTTGTGTAAATTTATCCCATTCATCAGAACACTCAATTGTTTCACTTTTATCCAGGTCATCTCTTTCATTCACTACATCCTAAATAAATTTAGATAAAAAACTATCTATGTGTGACACCATAATCTTATTAGCAAGTATAGATTGGCTTAAGAAAAGAAAGAAATTGGATAGAAAAATTATGAGGACTTACTATATTTTTGTTGAATTTTTCAATGAAAATTATGAAATTATGATTGATTTTAGTGATCATAATATTGCAAATAATTTTTTTTCTCCTTGTGGCATCAGTAAAGCAGAAGTTGATGGGGGCTTTTAATAAAATGAATTGTGTAAAAACAGTACAACCGATGGTATTCCAATAGAAGTGTGGGAATGTTTAGGAGATTTAGTAATTTCTTGGCTTTTCAAACTTTTTAATATTAATTTAAAAACTAAACAGATGTTTGATAAGTGGAGAAATAGTATATTGGTTTCTATTTTTAAGAATAAAGGGGATGCACAAGAGTGTACAAATTATGTAAGAATTAAGTTAATGTGCCATACATTAAAGTTATGGGAGAAAGTAACTGAACATATGTTACTACTTGATAAGAAAGTTTCTCAAAATTCATTTGGATTCATGTCAGGCAAGTCTACTATGGAAGTCATACATTTATTTAGAGGTTTGATGAAAAAAATATAGAGAGAATAAGGAAAATATACATGTAATTTTTGTTGATTTAGGAAAAAAATGTGATAAATCTCTAAAAGAAGTACTTTGGAGAGTTTTAGAAAAAAAAGGTGTTGATATTTTTATATTTAATCCATTAAAGATAGGTATACTATAGTTATTACTTGTGTTCGAACAAAAAAAGGATTGAACAAATATTTTCCTATTTTAGTTGGATTACATCAAGGGCCAACTTTAAGCCCACTTCCTTTTGCTTTAATTATGGATACTCTGATTGAAAATTTAGTAGAGGATGTACCTTACTGTGTACTTTTCGTTGATGTTATCATTCTTGTTGATAATACTATTGAGAGAGTTTAGGAAAAAAAATTAATTATAGGTGTTGAGTTTAGAGTTTAAAGGCTTTCATTTAAGTATATACAAAATTGAATATATTGAATGTAATTTTAGTAATATTAAATCTAGTGACAGGGTGCAACAATGGGCGATCAAGTCATTAAAATGAATGAACATTTTAGATATCTGGGGTCTATTTTTCAAAGTGATGGTGATATTTTTGGGGTTGTTATTAGTAGAATTCAAGTTGGATGGTGGAATTGGAGGAATGCATCATGCTTATTATGTGATAGAAAAGTATCGCTTAGACTTAAAAGAAAATTTTATAAGATCGTGGTGGGATTTGCAATACTTTATGGCATAGAATGTTGGTTGGTAAAATAAAAGTATAAAATTAATTGTTGATGAGATGAGAATGTTTAGGTGGATGAGCGGTTTTACACTAAAACGCAAAATCCAAAACGAATATATCCATGAAAGGGTTGTAGAAGCTCAAATTGCAACCAAGATTAGAAAGAGTGGCCTTACATGGTTGGGTCACATTAAACGTCAACCATCTGATGACCTTGTTAGAATAGTAGATGTTTGAGATTTAACTTATGCGAAGAAAGACAAATGCAGACCTAAAGACTTGGTCATGTTGTACAAAAAATGATCTTAATTATAATAATTAAATGAAAAATTGGCACTCAATTGGACACTGGAAAAAAAAATTCATTAGCGACCCCACTTAGTGGGATAAAGGTTTATTATCGTTCTACTACATTTCTATTAAAAAAAGGTGCAAATTGATTTGACTTTGATCAATCAGAATATCCTCTAGCTCTTTATTTATTGGCATGGGCCAAAATATTCATTGTTACAAAAAATATTATATTTGAATAATACAAATAAAACTATATGATAAAATTTAATCACATGTGTAATAAGGGGCATTTAGATGCATTCCACTCAATTGCTATGAATTTACATATCTATAAACTTTGCTTTAAATGTTCATCTCCCTCAAACCTTTCATATCATATCAAAAATATCATCATTCCAACCTTTAAAAAAAATGAAATACACCTTTTCATGTCCAAGTAAAACGACATGTATATACAAAATTCAAGTTTACATGAGAATTGAGTGATATGTTGGAGAGAGAGAGAGGTTCAAACACATTGAAGAAGTTGGTTTCATTCAATATCATTGCGCATATAGAAATGAGACCTTTGCTTCTCTCTCCAAGGCTTTATGCGATGCACACGCTATGTGATGTTGGCGGATAATCGGCCCACGTCGACCGGTCTTTAACTGCCCTCCACGTTGTAAGAAAAGGTGAGCCGGAGGGTTTCCCGATTCAAGTGACATTTGTTAGTTTTTTTTTTTTTTTGCGGGACCGTTCTATCATTAAGCTTCTTATCAGCCTTTAACTTGCGAGAAAATGTTAGGTCAGGATTTAGAGTCTTATAAGAGAGTGACACGTGTAAAATAGATCAATCACAATGTATTGTGATGAGTCCACTTAACACGTGACGTCTAATATTTTCTCTTAACTTGCTTATGATTTGTTGCGTCGAAGCAACAAAATTGAAAAATCAAGGTAAATTGCATTTAAATTTTAAAGAGTTTTGTTAAATGAGGTGGTGAAATGTGGTTGACATTAATTTTTTATTGATAAGAAAATTATTTTGAAATTGAAAGAATCTAAGACCGGATTGTTAGGTAATATTAATTTTTTTTCTAAATTTGATATATATAGCATTCAAAAAAGACTCTGAAATTAAGTTATATTAAATATTATATAGTATTATGACATATTAGAAAGAGAAATTTACATTTTCAAGCATAAATAAATAAAGCAACATCTATGTAAAAGTTGAAGTTTAGGTGTTCATAACGTGAATATATAGGAAATGAGTGGTATGTAAATATTCCTTGTAATATAATTTAAAAATAAAGAATATTATTAATGTTGCAATATCATAATAAAATTGTTTTTTTTTAAATTGAATCAACTATTTATGTTGCGTGCTAGAAGATTCGAGGTGGTGGAATATGGATTTTGCGTCTTAGCATTGCACGAAAGTCGAGCACACACTCGGGTAATTGAAAATACAGAGAGATATTAAAAGTTTTTTACATGAAAAACTCATAAAGAGAAAAAAATCACTGGCCTAACTCAGTTGGAACAATCACTTATAAGTTAACGGGTATATGTATGGGCCCTTGTCACACAGGTGTGAATGGGTTACATAGTTCCTCGAAGTATAATGGTCATATGCAGAATGATTCATTGTACAACGACTAGGAACGGTTGCAGTTTGGAGATGCATCGTTGCATGGTGTTAAGGGCAATGTACTGCTTTGTAGGGTTCCTCGTTACTTCGTGATACCAATGTTGGCGCCAATTTTCTATGACACACATGTAGGGCATTTACATGACTGGTTCGGGATGATTCACTACTCACTCTTAGCATCTCATAGATTAAGACACTCATCTGAGAACTCCTGGTACTTGTTTAGGACACGAAACTAAGGTTTGTGATGATTCGGTCTTACCTAGGAGAATCCGCCATTGAATGGACTCCCCCAGGACATCAGACTTGTTTAATTTTCATTCTAGTGTTTAGTGGTCCCTCAGTATCCATTCAGAGCATGAGAACTAAAGTGGTATGTACTTAAATACATAAAATTTGTGGTGTGTATGTAAATTTTTTTTTTTTTTTTTTTTTAAGGTNTTAGAAGTAGTAAGCAAAACAATCTCTGGATTCAAAAAAAGTTGTCAACCAACCAAAACTCTGCCTTAATATACGAGTCAGAGAAATCCAACCCAAAAACTATTCTCGAACAACTTTTAGAAAGCTCCAAGCAAACCCCAAACAAAAGTCCTCAAATCACTCAAATAAATTTTCATCTTCCCCGAATCCTTCCTCAGATGAGGTATTTATAGTCAGAGATAAGAGAGGGGCGCACCAACAAGGCTTATGCATTTGGGCGGGAAAATTTGTTAAAACAAAAAAGGTTACGAGCGACAAAGGTCGGTTAAGGCCAACGACGAAAGAGGCCACCAGAGAACCGGAAGAAATCTCAAGATTCGGTCAAGAAAATGGAGGAGGAAGAGGTCCGATTAGGGCAAACGAAGTTTCGAGAAAAGGAAAAAGGAACTCGTGAGCGTGAGATTAGATTTATGAATAAGAAAAAAATTATTTAAAAAAATTATTATTATTTTTAAAAGAAAATATCAAATTTTGTGCAATCCATTCGTGCGCGGTGCCCAACAAAATGGGTGTCCTCCCTAGCTAAAATTGACTTTTCGGATGCGATGACGATGTCTATTTCGTCATCCTGAGTCATCCAGACAAACTCGTCGACAATTGCGCCAAATTAACTTCAATTCGCGCGCGGCGCGTCAAATGAAATTATTGTAATACGATCGGAGTCGTTTAACGAGTATATCGATGACCGGTCCTCGTATAAACGACAACAAAAGTCAAACATATTGCTCTCGGTAGAAAATCAAACATCGAACGCCGTGGGGTCCGCCTATGTCTTTCAAATTCTATAAGAGTTCAATTTGAGCTTCAATATGTCGGTTTTTCAATCGACTCAATCGAATGTTGAGGATCTGAAACCGCCCATATAAAACTTCAAAAAAAACAAAGAAGTAGCTCGAATTTCTAAATGGTATAGATCCCAGTCTAGTCCTCTAAGAGAGTCAAAATAGAAATCCTAAGGCTAGATCCTAGGGTATCTAAGGAAGGGAAAAGAAGACCTAAAAAATGAGGTCAACAAGAACATGTAAATTCGTGGGAGTAGGGTGGTATGCATGTAAATTTCTCCTTTTTATTTGGAAAAGGTTAGGTGTTAAATATGTAAATACTTAAGAAGGATGGGTCTCACATGTTGTAATGATGCCCTTGCTTTCCGGTGGTCGGAGCTCCGGTGAGGGGAATTTGGAGCAAATTTTTTGAACGAGAAGAGAATGGAAGTCATGGAAGAAGTGGAAATGAGGTTGTTGTTGTGATGGAATGGAGAAGGAGAGTGAAGTGGAAAAAGTGTTGGAAGAATAAAAAAGCCAACCTCTCTTATACCAAACCGTGAGCTCAAAAAAGAACATTATATTATGTTATTTAAAATTTTATTTTCTTTCTTTTATTCTTTAATATTTGTATATATTATTATTATTTTGTTGTCATTTTATGTCATGTGAACTTTATATATATATATATATATATATATATATATATATATATATATATATAATATTGTTATATTATTATTTTTTTGTCATTTAGTGGCTATGTGAGCCTTGACTTGATCTGGAGGGAAGTGGACTAAGCTCATTTAGTTGTATTTGGTCTTTGCATGAAAATGAGTTGATGGGAGTTTGGGTGGACAAGTCTTAATCATGGGGATTTTGGCTTTGCTTAGGTTTTAGTGAGTCATGGGAATAGTTAACCACCTTTTGGCAAATCCAAAATGGTGGGTTGATTAGGCTAAAAGTGGTTTGGTGGCTTACATGTGGCTTGCATGTGGTTTGGTGGCTTGCATGGCCTGCATGAAAATGGATAAAAAGGTTGTTATTAAGTGGAGATTTCTTGCATGAAAATGGCTTGCATGGCCTTCAAGTTTTATTCATTAATATAGCAATTTAATATCATCCTCCTCACCCTTTGAAAGTTAAGTGTGTTTTGCTCTCTATTTTACTCGCTCACTTTATGGTGGCATTAATAAGTCTTTCTTGAAATGACTTTGTTTTAGATAAAAAGGTTGTTATTAAGTGGAGATTTCTCAAGATCGTACATAACACACTTCTGATCATATTTAAGCTCATCAATAGTACTAATAATGTACTTAGATGAATTCAATTTTAAATTTTTAATATCATATTTCACATTTTTCAATTTATTATAAAGTGCTAATAGAGGATCACCACTCACTTCGGTATTTCAAAATTTTGAAATGATACCATAAAAATTATTTAATTTACTATAGTAGTTTTTATATAAAAATTTGTATCAAGGTATGAAATTATCTCCCAATAAGATGAGCACAAGAAAATGATCAGTTGNGGGTATTTCAAAATTTTGAAATGATACCATAAAAATTATTTAATTTACTATAGTAAATTTTATATAAAAATTTGTATCAAGGTATGAAATTATCTCCCAATAAGATGAGCACAAGAAAATGATCAGTTGTGAGTGGCTCTAAAACTTTGAAAAGAGAGTTTGCAAACAAGTTCTGTCATTGATTGTTGCATAAAGGACTATCAAGCAAACACTTTATCTGATTTTCAAGTTGTTGGTTGAACCAATTATAAGAAATTCCTATACTTTACTAGCGTAAAATTGTAGCATTAAAGATGCAAGTAGTAAAGTCAAAAAGCTTGCTAAGCAGAGGAGGGACATTTTTTTCCTTAGGATTGTGTATGCAATTAAAATCCACTAAAATAAGCCATGATTCAATATTTTCATCCACCACATTGTTAAAAAACTGTAATTATCTATGTTTGATTATAGAAGTATCAACATAAATAAAAATAACCTAGAACTTATCGGGAGAGGAACAAACCACTGTTTAATGAATAAATTGTGTATTAACTTCTAAAGTTATAAAAGAGATAGAGAGAGAAGTAGAGTTCCATTTTAATCCAGATGCATCTAAAAGAATAGTAGTTAAAACTATTATTACAAGTCTCGTTTGGTAAGAGGGTGTAACATCTTGCAAAAAAAGGTTAGAAACTAGGGAAAGGTTGAGTTTGGTTTCAATTAGACAAAGGATGTAAGGTTTATGGGTTTTAATAAGATTTGTATAATCAATTATGTGAAGATCACTGATAAACCACAAACATTCCAAGATATATTCTTGAGAAAAAAACATAGCTAGTGTTGGGATTTGGAGTGGTAAATATCTCTTCTTGGTCTTCCTTTCTTATGCTTAAAGGTGGTGCGTTGACGTAGGTTTTTCAATGGAATGGAGAAGAGAATTATATATGATAGAAGTGTGGTGGAAATGAGAGTAAGAGAATGGGAGAGGCAAATACATCATTTTTGGGGTTCTTAGAAGATGAAAAATTGCCCTATTTAGTTCCAGCTTCAAGTCTTAGGAAGTAGTCTCACTAGAAAAGGAGTTCTTATTAGCAAGAGAAATAACAAGTTCATTCAAATACAGTGTTGTNTATATATATATATATATATTATCATTTAGTGGTTATGTGAGCCTTGACTTGATTTGGAGGGAAGTGGACTAAGCTCATTTTTTTGTATTTGGTCTTTACATGAAAATGGGTTGATGGGGGTTTGGGTGGACAAGTCTTAATCATGGGGATTTTGGTTTTGCTTAGGTTTTGTGTCATGGGAATAGTTAACCACTTTTTGGCAAATCCAAAATGGTGGGTTGATTAGGCTAAAAGTGGTTTAGTGGCTTACATGTGGCTTGCATGGCCTGCATAAAAATGGATTAAGTCGATTTTTAGGTTTTTTATGTCATTTGGTCATAAGCCCAAATTTGGACAATTAAATCAAGAAATTTTACATCTTATGTTTGATTAATCTTTAATGTGATGAGAGGGCTTAATTTATGTCATGGGAGTCATTTATTTTATTTTATTTTATTTGGATTTGATTTGGGTTGGTGGGTTTGGGCTTGGATTTAGTGTACTTTTTTAGCTTTTTGAAATTCATGGTGATGGACTTGAATTTATCATGGTGGACTTTTGAGATTTATCATGATGGATTGATTGGGCTTTTACTTTTAATTTATGAGAATTCTTTGGAAATTTGATTTTAATTTTGATGGGGAAGTGTGTATTAGTGTAATGTGGTTTATGGGTGTGAATGTAAGTATTAATGTGTACGTGTATGTGAGTGTGTGATGTATGTGCATGAATTGTGGTATGGATGAATATGGTGTAAATGTATGTGGTGTGAGTGTGTTTATATGTGTGAATCTTAAGGTCCGTTTGAAGCAGCTTATTTGGTGCGGTGACATTTTGAAAACGCATCTGGTCTTTTTGGGTAAACTGTGTATTGACAGCTTATGCGTTTTCAAAATGCCGAAAATAACATTTTCACACCGCACATATCTAGCTACGGTGACAACTTTATGGCAGTTGTTTGGCTTTTCCAAAAAAAAAAATTTGTAATAGCCACCGCACCTAGTTTATCGACAAATTATTTTTAATCAGCTTATCAGCAGATTATTCAATACGCTGCAGCTGCCCCAAACAGACCCTTAGGGTCCGTTTGGGGCAGCTTGTGCGTTTCAGGATAAGCTGCTTATCCTGAAACGAGGCCCGCGGGCCGGCCGCAGGGGTCGGCCCGCGGCCTGCGTTTAGTGTAAAAACTCAAACGCAGTTTCGGATAAGCTGGCGAAAAGCGCGAACCAAACGGTATGGCGGCGTTTTGAAAACGCCGCCCGCACTTATAAGCTGCCCCAAACGGACCCTTAGTGTATGTGGAGTGAATTATGGAGTGAGTATGTGTGGTCTGAAACAAATTTCTTGTGTGGTGTAGATTGTGGTGTATGTATGTGTACGGTGTAAGTATATGTGGTGTTTTAAAGAGATGAAACCAAAGGTCATAAATGGTCTCCCTATGACATTTCCAACCCTTATAGGAACTCAACTTGAGTTTCAACACGTTAGTTCCAATCAACTCAATCAAATATTGAAGATTTAAAACCACACATATGAGTCTACAAGGAGCCAAAAAGTGGTTGGAATTTCTAATTGGTGAATGTCCCAACACTAGTCCTTTAGAAAAGTCAATAGGAAAGACTTATGGCGAGATCCTAAACTATATGGGGAAAATAGATCTCACCAAATATGTGGTCAACACGAGGTACGCAGGCGAGTGTAGAGGATTAATAAGCTCCTTAATGTGATTTCTTGTTTTCAAGTTTTATTCATTAATATAGCAATTTAATATCATTCCCACCCTTTGAAAGTTAAGTGTGTTTTGCTCTCTATTTTACTCACTCACTTTATGGTGGCATTAATAAGTCTTTCTTGAAATGACTTTGTTTTGTTTAAAAAGGTTGTTATTAAGTGGAGATTTCTCAAGATCGTACATAACACACTTCTAATCATATTTAAGCTCATCAATAGCACTAATAATGTACTTAGATGAATTCCATTTTGAATTTTTAATATCACATTTCACATTTTTCAATTTATTATAAACTTTTAACAGAGAATCACCACTCACTTGGGTACTTCAAAATTTTGAAATGATACCATAAAAGTTATTTAATTTACTATAGTAGTTTTTATATAAAAATTGGTATCAAGATATAAAATTATCTCCTAATAAGATGAGCACGGGAGAATGATCGGTTGTGAGTGGCTCTAAGACTTTGACAAGAGAGTTTGCAAACAAGTTTTGTCATTGATTTTTGCATAAAGGACTATCAAGCGAACACTTTATTTGATTTTCAAGTTGTTGGTTGAACCAATTATAAGAAATTCCTATACTTTACAAGCGTAAAATTCTAGCATTAAAGATGCAAGTAGTAAAGTCAAAAAGCTTGCTAAGCAGAGAAGGGACATTTTTCTTTTCCTCAGGACTGTGTATGCAATTAAAATCCACTAAAATAAGCCATGATTCAATATTTTCATCCACCATATTGTGAAAAAGCTGTAATTATCTATGTTTGATTATACAAGTATCAGCATAAATAAAAATAACCTAGAATTTATCGGGAGAGGAACAAACCACTGTTTAATGAATAAATTGTGTATTAACTTCTAAAGTTATAAAAGAGATAGAGAGATAAGTAGAGTTCCATTTAATCCAGATGCATCTCAGAGAAGAGTAGTTAAAACTATTATTACAAGTCTCGTTTGGTAAGAGGGTGTAACGTCTTGCAAAAAAAGGTTAGAAACTAGGGAAAAGGTTGAGTTTCATTTCAATTAGACAAAGGATGTAAGGTTTATGGGTTTTAATAAGATTTGTTCAATCAATTATGTGAAGATTACTGATAAACCCCAAACATTCCAAGATATATTCTTGAGAAAAAAACATAGCTAGTGTTGGGATCTGGAGTGGAAAATATTCCTTCTTAGTTTTCCTTTCTTATGCTTAAAGGTGGTGTGTTGACGTAGGTTTTCCAATGGAATGGAGAAGAGAATTATATATGATAGAAGTGTGGTAGAAATAATGTTATTATGGGAGGGTAAGAGAATGGAAGAGGTAAATACATCATTTTTGGGGTTCTTAGAAGATGAAGAATTGCCCTATTTAGTTCCAGCTTCAAGGTCCTGGAAAGTAGTCTCACTAGAAAAAGAGTTCTTATTAGCAAGAGAAATAACCAGTTCATTCAAATACAGTATTGTGGAGGAAGGGGAATCCAAGAAGAGAATAGAGAAAAGGAGCACTTGCTTATGCTTGTAGTAGGGGGTCTAGTACCATCCCTAAATTTACTTAAAATTCGATGAATATGGAGTTTTGATGAAGGTTTGTAATTCGAAGATATGGGGCAAACAGAATTGTGATGCACAAAAGTATCATAAAACTTACAAGAGTTAAGTTTCCACTCCTATATCACTTATTATTATTGATCATTTCCTTTTATAGAGATAATAATGAAATAAAATAAAATAAAATTAGTGAGAATTTGTGTACTAACCTTTGCAAATGACAATCTTGTACATTTTGCAGCGAGAGGATCAACAATGAGTGGAATCCCAATTTTGCTAGCTATTTTAGATATATCAATTTCTGACCAGCAAGGAGAAAGATAAGAAAATTTTAGCCAAATGAGAAGTCATTCAAGTTCTCTTTACCAGACTTAACATTGTGAGACCATTTCTTAAAAATAAACGGCTTATCATAAATAAACTAAGGGCCCCATTAAGAACCATTTCAAAATCTTCTGCATAAGTGATTTTTTTTTTTAAAGAGGCCTACTGCAAGGAAAATAAGTTTAATTGTATCTTAAAGTTTCTAGATTTTATGAATAGCTTGTAAGAGGTTACCATAAAACAGCCTTTTCCCCATCGCATAACCAACCAAATTCGACTATTTAGAGCCTTATATGCCTCTTCATCAGAGAAAACTATCTTCTCATCTTTGTAGGGGATAAAAAAAAATGGTGAAAGTAGAAGTATTTGGAAGTAGAAATATTTGAAAACTCTTTACTAGCTTTTCCCACGTGATGTAATGTCACAAAATCAGAATTCAACAATAACTATTTAATTATCTTCAGATAAAATAATATTAACTTAATTAATTAACTCTGCGTAACATTAAACTCCAAATAAAATAAGGTTTGATCGAATTTGAATGAGAATATTAAACAAGAATTCTTCCCAGTCCCCATTTAACGCATAATGTCAGCCGCTAATAGCTGTTTGGACGATTTCTATGGTCTTTAATCACATATCGGTTACATGCGAACCATAAATCTGCGGTCAGGATCCACCAAATAATACGAACGGCAGATCGTTTGTACCGCACCAAAT
The DNA here is from genome assembly GCA_002079205.1 of Phalaenopsis hybrid cultivar. Lineage (NCBI taxonomy): Eukaryota > Viridiplantae > Streptophyta > Magnoliopsida > Asparagales > Orchidaceae > Phalaenopsis > Phalaenopsis hybrid cultivar. Next base: position 151,281 of record JXCR01105049.1, read on the forward strand.
TTCTATGCGTGTGTGTCGGTTCCCTCAAATTTCTTCTAACTAATTAATATTCCCCCCTCATCACGCGCATTTTAATTCAAAGTTTGAACAGTATTCTCACCCGCGAAGCATCCTTCCAACCACACTTCTCCACCTCATCGCTGGCGCTGGCTCACTNTCATCACGCGCATTTTAATTCAAAGTCTGAACAGTATTCTCACCCGCGAAGCATCCTTCCAACCANTCACTCATATATCACTTATTATTATTGGTCATTTCTTTTTATAGAGATGATAATGAAATAAAATAAAATAAAAGTAGTGAGAATTTGTGTACTAACCCTCGCAAATGACAATCTTGTACATTTTGCAGCGAGATGATCAACAATGAGTGGAATCCCAATTTTGCTAGCTATTTTAGATATATCAATTTCTGACCAGCAAGGAGAAAGATAAGGAAATTTTAGCCAAATGAGAAGTCCTTCAATTTCTCTTTACCAGACTTAAGATTGTGAGACCATTTCTTAAAAATAAACGGCTTATCATAAATAAACTAAGGGCCCCATTAAGAACCATTTCAAAATCTTCTGCATAATTGATTTTTTTTTTTTTAAAGAGACCTTCTGCAAGAAAATAAGTTTAATTGTATCTTTGAGTTTCTAGATTTTATGAATAGCTTGTAAGAGGTTACCATAAAACAGCCTTTTCCCTAACGCATAGCCAACCAATGACAAATTCGACTATTTAGAGTTATATACCTCTTCATCAGAGAAAACTATCTTCTCATCTTTGCAGGCGATAAAAAAATGGTAAAAGTAGAAGTATTTGGGAAGTAGAAACATTTGAAAACTCTTTACTAGCTTTTCCCACGTGATGTAATGTCACAAAATCAGAATTCAACAATAACTATTTAATTATCTTCAGATAAAATAATATTAACTTAATTAATTAACTCTGCGTAACATTAAACTCCAAATAAAATAAGGTTTGATCGAATTTGAATGAGAATATTAACCAAGAATTCTTCCCACCAGTCCCCATTTAACGCATAATGTCAGCCGCTAATAGCTGTCTGGTCGATTTTTATGGTCTTTAATCACATATGCTAATGCCGAATTTCAAAAGGTCCGTTGTATGCGAAACATAAATCTGCGGTCAGGATCCACCAAATAATACGAACGGCAGATCGTTTGGACAATACCAAATTCCTATGCGGGCGTGTCGGTCCCCTCAAATTTCTTCTAACTAATTAATATTTCCCCCCTCATCACGCGCATTTTAATTCAAAGTCTGAACAGTATTCTCACCCGCGAAGCATCCTTCCAACCACACTTCTCCACCTCATCGCTGGCGCTGGCTCACTGATTGGCTGGGGCCGCACGGTGCCAGCTTTGATTTCCCACCGCAGATCACCACAACGCGTTCCATTCCTTTTAAATAGTAATTACCCGCTAGACAATTATGGCCTCATATTAAATTCGGAACCCCACAGGAGCAGAACAAACCAAGGGACTGGATCGACTTTTCTTTTTCTTTGCTGTGATTTAGCTGTATCAGGGATTTCCTTCGTTTTCTATCTTCATCTCGCCTCCACGCTCAAAATCGCAAACCCTAGCCGTTTTGGCTCCTCCACATTCCGCAGCTGAAGGATGAGATGAAGAGTGGTANGCTGTGATTTAGCTGTATCAGGGATTTTCTTCGTTTTCTATCTCCATCTCGCCTCCACTCTCAAAATCGCAAACCCTAGCCGTTTTGGCTCCTCCACATTCCGCAGCTGAAGGATGAGATGAAGAGTGGTACAGTATTTCTTCTCTTTCATCTCCTATTATTGGCCGTTGTAACCGCAGTTTCTGGTGCGGGAGCCGGATTTTCTACCCGGGGGCTGAGCGACGAGGAAGCGGGATATATTCGGCATCGGCAGCTTCTTTACTATCGTGATGAGTTTGGTGATCGGGGTGAGAAAGTCGACGTCGACCCGTCGCTCTTCTTCCCCAACTCGCACCTCCGTAACGCCTACATTGCACTTCAGGCTTGGAAGCAGGCGATCGTCTCAGATCCCTTGAATCTTACCGGGACATGGGTGGGACCTGATGTCTGCACTTACAAGGGCGTATTCTGCGCGCCACTGCCTTCGAACCGTAGCCTCATCGTTGTCGCTAGTATCGATCTCAACCACGCCGACATCGCCGGATACCTGCCGGAGGAGCTGGGGCTTCTCNCTTTTATAGAGATAATAATGAAATAAAATAAAATAAAAATAGTGAGAATTTGTGTACTAACCCTCGCAAATGACAATCTTGTACATTTTGCAGCAAGAGGATCAACAATGAGTGGAATCCCAATTTTGCTAGCTATTTTAGATATATCAATTTCTGACCAACAAGGAGAAAGATAAGGAAATTTTAGCCAAATGACAAGTCCTTCAATTTCTCTTTACCAGACTTAAGATTGTGAGACCATTTCTTAAAAATGAACGGCTTATCATAAATAAACTAAGGGCCCCATTAAGAACCATTTCAAAATCTTCTGCATAAGTGATTTGTTGTTTTAAAGAGACCTCCTGCAAGGAAAATAAGTTTGATTGTATCTTTAAGTTTCTAGATTTTATGAATAGCTTGTAAGAGGTTACCATAAAACAGTCTTTTCCCTAACGCATAGCCAACCAAATTCGACTATTTAGAGCCTTATATGCCTCTTCACTAGAGAAAACTATCTTCTCATCTCTGCAGGGGATAAAAAAAATGGTAAAAGTAGAAGTATTTGGGAAGTAGAAATATTTGAAAACTCTTTATTAGCTTTTCCCACGTGATGTAATGTCACAAAATCAGAATTCAACAATAACTATTTAATTATCTTCAGATAAAATAATATTAACTTAATTAATTAACTCTGCGTAACAATAAACTCCAAATAAAATAAGGTTTGATCGAATTTGAATGAGAATATTAAGCAAGAATTCTTCCCACCAGTCCCCATTTAACGTATAATGTCAGCCGCTAATAGCTGTCTGGCCGATTTTTATGGTGTTTAATCAATCACATATGCTAATACCAAATTTCAGATGGTCCGTTATATGCGAACCATAAATCTGCGGTCAGGATCCACCAAATAATACGAACGGCAGATCGTTCGGACAATACCAAATTCCTATGCGGGCGTGTCGGTCCCCTCAAATTTCTTCTAACTAATTAATATTTCCCCCTCATCACGCGCATTTTAATTCAAAGTCTGAACAGTATTCTCACCCGCGAAGCATCCTTCCAACCACACTTCTCCACCTCATCGCTGGCGCTGGCTCACTGATTGGCTGGGGCCGCACGGTGCCAGCTTTGATTTCCCACCGCAGATCATCACAACGCGTTCCCTTCCTTTTAAATAGTAATTAACCGCAAGACAAATATGGCCTCATATTAAATTCGGAACCCCACAGGAGCAGAACAAACCAAGGGACTGGATCGACTTTTCTTTTTCTTTGCTGTGATTTAGCTGTATCAGGGATTTCCTTCGTTTTCTATCTTCATCTCGCCTCCACGCTCAAAATCGCAAACCCTAGCCGTTTTGGCTCCTCCACATTCCGCAGCTGAAGGATGAGATGAAGAGTGGTACAGTATTTCTTCTCTTTCATCTCCTATTATTGGCCGTTGTAACCGCAGTTTCTGGTGCGGGAGCCGGATTTTCTACCCGGGGGCTGAGCGACGAGGAAGCGGGATATATTCGGCATCGGCAGCTTCTTTACTATCGTGATGAGTTTGGTGATCGGGGTGAGAAAGTCGACGTCGACCCGTCGCTCTTCTTCCCCAACTCGCACCTCCGTAACGCCTACATTGCACTTCAGGCTTGGAAGCAGGCGATCGTCTCAGATCCCTTGAATCTTACCGGGACATGGGTCGGACCTGATGTCTGCTCTTACAAGGGCGTATTCTGCGCGCCACTGCCTTCGAACCGTAGCCTTATCGTTGTCGCTAGTATCGATCTCAACCACGCCGACATCGCCGGATACCTGCCGGAGGAGCTGGGGCTTCTCACCGACCTGGCTGTATTCCATGTCAACTCCAACAGGTTCTGCGGTACGATTCCACATCGCTTTGATCGCCTTCACCTACTCTTCGAGCTCGATCTCAGTAACAACCGTTTCGCCGGGAAGTTCCCTGACGTTGTGCTGCGTCTACGGTCTCTCAAATATCTTGACCTCCGTTTCAATGAGTTCGAAGGCACTGTACCCTCTGAGCTTTTTGACAAGGATCTCGACGCCATTTTCATTAACAGCAACCGATTCCGGTTCAATATCCCCAATAACATCGGGAACTCTCCCGTCTCTGTCATCGTTCTCGCCAACAATCGCTTTGGTGGGTGCTTACCGGCGAGCATCGGTAACATGTCGAGAACCCTCAACGAGATTATTCTCATGAACAATGGCCTCAGATCTTGCTTCCCTAAGGAGATCGGACTGCTCAAGAAACTCACCGTGCTTGATGTGAGCTTCAACCAACTTATCGGCCCGTTACCGAATGAGATCGGCAATATGCGGAGCTTGGAACAGCTCGATGTAGCGCACAATCTACTTTCTGGTCAGATACCGGCGTCGATTTGCAATCTCCCGCGGCTTAAGAACTTCACATTCTCTTACAATTTCTTCACCGGAGAGCCACCTGCTTGTATTAGGGTCCCATCGTTTGACGATAGGAGAAACTGTTTACCTGGCCGGCCGGCTCAGCGAACGCCAGCGCAATGCTCTGCTTTCGGGCGTCTTCCGGTTCGCTGCAGTTCATTCAATTGTGCACCATTTGTTCCTTCACTTCCACCGCCGCCACCGCCGTCTCCTCCACCACCTTCGCCCACCATCTCACCTCCTCCAACACCTGTAGTTTCTCCTCCTCCTCCTGTTCTATCACCACCTCCACCATCCCCTGCACCTCAACCACCGTCCCCTCCATCACCTATTCAGCCATCACCACCAGCCCCACCTCCTCCATCTCCAGCACCACCACCTCCTTCACCTCCCCCACCATCTCCACCTCCTCCATCTCCAGCACCACCACCTCCTTCACCTCCGCCGCCATCCCCTCCTCCACCCTCTCCACCTCCACCATCTCCTTCACCGACCCCTCCGCCACCATCTCCTTCACCGCCCCCTCCTACTTCACCCCCACCACCCGTACAACCTACTCCACCCTACTGCATTCGTTCTCCACCCCCACCACCCAAGTCTCCTCCACCACCTCTGAGCCCACATTTCTCGCCTCCACCTCCACCTCCGCTGTACCCCTCTCCTCCACCGCCGCCAAATTCTCCTCCACCACCGCCACATTCTCCGCCGCCACCTAATTCACCACCTCCACCGCCAATTTATNGTCTCACCTCCACCTCCACCTCCACCTCCGTTGTACCACTCTCCTCCACCCCCGCCAAATTCTCCTCCACCACCGCCACATTCTCCGCCGCCACCTAATTCACCACCTCCACCGCCAATTTATNCGCCACATTCTCCGCCGCCACCTAATTCACCACCTCCACCGCCAATTTATCAGTTTCTTTCTCCACCTCCCCCCCAGAAGTCATCACCACCTCCATGCATCGAGCCTCGGCCGCCACCTCCTCCATGTATAGAGCCTCCACCTCCACCTCCACCTCCACCACCACCACCACCATGTATAGAAACACCATCCCCTGCAACATCACCACCCCCTCCTCAATCGCCTCCACCATCTCCCATACCTCACTTGCCACCACCATCACCCTCACCGCCTCCACCTTCACCATCATATTCTTCACCTCCTCCACCTTCATGGTCCCCTCCACCTCCATATCACTTTGAATCCCCTCCCCCACCTTCTCCATCACCACCANGCCAATTTATCAGTTTCTTTCCCCACCTCCCCCCCAGAAGTCACCACCACCTCCATGCATCGAGCCTCCGCCGCCACCTTCTCCATGTATAGAGCCTCCACCTCCACCTCCACCTCCACCATGTATAGAAACACCATCCCCTGCAACATCACCACCCCCTCCTCAATCACCTCCACCATCTCCCATACCTCACTTGCCACCACCATCACCCTCACCACCTCCACCTTCATGGTCCCCTCCACCTCCATATCACTTTGAATCCCCTCCCCCACCTTCTCCATCACCACCANCCTTCATGGTCCCCTCCACCTCCATATCACTTTGAATCTCCTCCCCCACCTTCTCCATCACCACCACCTCCTTACCACTATCAATCCCCTCCGCCGCCTTCTCCGTCACCGCCGCCACCACACCAATATAAATCTCCACCACCGCCCTACCGCTNATCACCACCACCTCCTTTCCACTATCAATCCCCTCCGCCGCCTTCTCCGTCACCGCCGCCACCACACCATTATAAATCTCCACCACCGCCCTACCGCTATGAATCCCCACCTCCGCCTTCTCCATCTCCACCACCACCGCCGCGATATGAATCTCCACCACCGCCTTACCGCTATGAATCTCCACCCCCGCCTTCTCCATCTCCACCACCGCCATATCGATATGAATCTCCACCCCCACCTTCTCCACCACCACCTCCACCACCATCTCCACTTCCCTGTGAAACTCCTCCCCTACCTTCACCACCAGTGTATGAAGGTCCATTGCCGCCAGTAATTGGAATCTCTTATGCATCTCCTCCACCCCCTTCTATCCCTTATTACTGATTCTTTGAGAATCACTTCTCTTCTTTTTCCTTCACTCCATCCAGAAGAAAAAACAACCGTTCTTTAATTTGTTTTAAACTTTTACCATCCATGACCATCATTATGGTCATGATGGAGAACTGTAAAGCAGAACATTTAGAGTATTGGTCTTTTGTGATGACGAGACTTATGAAGGTTAAGTAAATCTATTGCAATTTGTGAAGAGGAAGGATGGCACTGGTGCCAAAAAAAAAAAAAAAATCGCTCATTTGGTTTTTTAAAATTATGGGTGCTGCTTGAGTTGTGAATAAAATTGGGGGGAAGGTGGGAGATGAGACAGAAACCTGTTGAGATTATTTAGAAGCCGAAACATGAATGTATAGAGTATGAGATTTCAAGTAGATCGATTGCGGTGTTATGCCTCTGTTATACTTGATTTATTTCATTTGATAAATCATTATGTTTACGTCAAAACTGTGTTCTTGCTGACTAATTTCTCCCAAAGTTCTATTGCTATCGGTTCTGTTTTGCAAGCTTTGCTCGACTTGACAGGATTGCTCGTTCCCTTTATAGCTCATCTTTTATATTTTTTAAATAAATAATCCAGATTTTAAACACTAATTTGTATTATGTAAAAAATAAGAGTTGGGGTTAATTTNGGGATTGCTCATTCCCTTTATAGCTCTATTTTTTATTTTTTTTAAATAAATAATCCAGATTTTAAACACTAATTTGTATTATGTAAAAAATAAGAGTTGGGGTTAATTTTTAGGTATTTTAAAGTTATAGATTTCAATTATATTTAAAACTAAAATAAATATAAAAAACAAAGTCCCTGCACGCAATATTGTTGTATAGATTGTATTAAGTTGTATATGGAGTCCACGCGCAACACGAGTCTCCAAGTAAAAATGTTAATAGACAAAAGTTTAAGCACAATAAAAGGTGTGCACGGCCCCTTTTTTTTAGCACGATTTTCAAGATTTTTAGTGTTTGATTAGATGAGTTTTAAATACAATACAAAATTAAGTGCATTTAGAATTCATTTTCTAGATTATTTTCAATATTTTTTAATGTTCATAGGATTTAAATAAATTTTAAATACACTATTTTTGTAAAGTGTAACTCACTATGATCGAGCACAACTACTAATGTCTGCAACCTGCTGCCCGTTGCTCTCGCCGCTGGTCGCCCGCGGCAGTTGCCCGTCGTCCATCACCGCTGCCCATTGTCGTGGTAATCGTATATTTTACATCATTTTAATATTTTTAATCAAATCAGAAAATATGAAGTTTAATATTTATGAACAAACAGCTTTAAAGTTTTTTTTTTTAAAAAAAAGTATCTAAATTACTATATTACTTTTCTATTGTATTCCTTTTAAGCTACCTATCTTTTTCAACAAATCAAATAAATGATTAGTCTTGATTTCAAAATTCTGTTTTCAAATATTAGCTTTGGGGAAAGTTAAAGGACTTATAACCATGATTATGCAAGATGCTCAAGATATTATGCCATATGAGTTTGCTCTTATAAGGCATAAAGGTTTAGTGTTAGTTTAATTTTGCAATTATCAACCGAACANTCGTCCATCACCGCTGCCCATTGTCGTAGTAATAGTATATTTTACATCATTTTAATATTTTTAATCAAATCAGAAAATATGAAGTCTAATATTTATGAACAAACAGCTTTAAAGTTTTTTTTTAAAAAAAAAGTATTCTAAATTACTATATTACTTTTCTATTGTATTCCTTTTACGCTACCTATCTTTTTCAACAAATCAAATAAATGATTAGTCTTGATTTCAAAATTCTGTTTTCAAATATTAGCNTTCCACCACCGCCGTATCGATATGAATCTCCACCCCCACCTTCTCCACCACCATCTCCACTTCCCTGTGAAACTCCTCCCCCACCTTCACCACCAGTGTATGAAGGTCCATTGCCGCCAGTAATTGGAATTTCTTATGCATCTCCTCCACCCCCTTCTATCCCTTATTACTGATTCTTTGTGAATCACTCTCTTCTTTTTCCTTCACTCCATCCAGAAGAAAAAACAATTGTTCTTTAATTTGTTTTAAACTTTTACCATCCACGACCATCATTATGGTGATGATGGAGAACTGTAAAGCAGAACATTTAGAGTATTGGTCTTTTGTGATGGCGAGACTTATGAAGGTTAAGTAAATCTATTCCAATTTGTGAAGTGGAAGGATGGCACTGAGGATGAAAAAACAAAAAAAAAAATCGCTCATTTGGTTTTTTAAAATTTTGGGTGTTGCTTGAGTTGTGAATAAAATTGGGGGGAAGGTGGGAGATGAGACAGAAACCTGTGAGATTATTTAGAAGCCGAAACATGAATGTATAGAGTATGAGATTTCAAGTAGATCGATTGCGGTATTATGCCTCTTTTATACTTGATTCATTTCATTTCATAAATGATTATGTTTACTTCAAAGCTGTGTTCTTGCTGACTAATTTCTCCCAAAGTTCTATTTCTATCGGTGCAGTTTTGCAAGCTTTGCTCGACTTGACGAGTCGTCAAGTAAAAATATTAATAGACAAAACTAAAGCAACTTTAAGCACATTTTATTAGTGCTGTTTACATTTTATTAGTGCTGTTTGATTTTCTATAAAAGGTGTGCACTGCCCCTTTTTTTAGCACGATTTTCAAGATTTTTAGTGTTTGATTAAATGAGTCTTAAATACAATATAAAATTAAGTGCATTTAGAATTCATTTTCTATATCATTTTCAATAATTTTTAAAATTCATAGGATTTAAATAAATTTTAAATTCACTATTTTTGTAAAGTGTAGCTCGCAATGATCGAGCACTACTATTGTCTGCAACTCGCTGCCCGTTGCAGCGGTAGTTGCCTCGTCGTCCATTAATTGAATATTTTGCATCATTCTAATATTTTTTAACTAAATTAAAAAAAAAATATGAAGTCAAATATTTATGAACAAACAGCTTTAAAGTTTATAAAAAAAAGTACTCTAAAATACCATATTACTTTATTATTGTATTCCTTTTACGCTACCTATCTTTTTCAACAAATCAAATAAATGATTAATGATTATATGTTGCTCCGCATGGCATTATGCAATGCTTTATCCCCCCCTAATCATTTGATTTGAAATGTATTTGAATTTACCTAGTAGAAATCGATAAATTTGCAATAAGATACATTGACATGACTAGCTGGGGTTTATTTGTAGCTGCAGGATTGTGGGTTTAGAAAAATATTTGATGAAAGAAATGATGTATGATATAAAAATATAAATAATTTTTTGCTAGAAAATAAATGATGTTTTATTTTCTTAAATATTTTTTAGGGATTTCATTCATTTTAGGAGAAATTGAGTGTGATTTATTTTATTATGGAATTTGGATTTCTGATAGAGGTATTTTTTCTAAGAATACTCTTATTTAAAAGTCATGATTAGTATTGATTTCAAAGCTCTGTTTTCAAATATTAGCTTTGGGGAAAGTTAAAGGACTTACAACCATGATTATGCAAGATGCTCAAGATATTATGCCATATGAGTTTGCTCTTATAATGCATAAAGGTTGAGTGTTAGTTTAATTTTGCAATTATCAACCAAACACTTAGTCATAAGGATATGACACAAATGAAACAAATTTGGTTTATATATATATGTATGTATGTATGTATGTATGTATCTTATTGTCGTAGGCGTGTAATCATTGTAAGTAAATAATAATAATAATATGGCTAATTGAATGTAAATAACATTTAAATTTAAATTTATAAAAGTGAAAGCACATCTAGATTTCTAAAGCATCCTACTCAACTTGGAGTATTCAAACACCATATAAGTATGCACTTCTCTAATCCATTTCACCAGATCACTTTCACTAGAAATACAAGCTTGTCTTTTTTATGGAGAAGTCATTCTTAGATTGTGTATTCTTCCCCTCAAATTCCCTTGAAATTTTCTTTGAACTATCATGTGGGTTATATAAAATAGTATACTACTCATTTCAAGAAGGTTCAGGTCACATTAATATTACATCGTTATTGGAGGCTAAAAGAGCTTGTTTTCCATTTAGACCCTCTTCTTACATTTGAATGACTGCAAATTCACCATCTAATTCAACTATTGGCCAAGTTAAAAATTCAATCAGATATGAAGGCATTGAAGCGGTATCATTTCTCTATTGAGTATGCAAGTTTGCTAGTACTTAATAGCTTTTTGAAGTACAATTTACTTTTTATCATAAATTGAATAGTGTTTATAGGCGCTATAGCGGCTGAATAGTTTGTCTTACATCTCCCTTCTTGTATCAAAGATGTAGCAAGTTCAAAAGCATTTGCCAATTTCAAATTGCTTTTTTAGATTCTAAATGAAAATATGCATGCCACTTAAATTTCTTATTAAAAGAAGTGAACTATCAACATTTTAATTTCTTCTCCAATAAATTTTTTTATTAGCCTTTGTTAGCAAGAGTAGTGGTGTAACAGGTACTAAGAATTTTGTATTTTTTTTTCACATTAGCATGCCACTATGTAGCTCCACGCATTGGTCACATTTTGTGACCATGGTTAATTATTTTCACCTTTATTTTGTTGGAGTCAATTTTAAAATCTCTGCAAAAAACTTTGAATGTCTAGATATTGTAGATTTTCTTATGTAAGTCATATTTCATTAAATTTAGGAATAGATGGCTATGTTTCAAATGATCAAATATTTTCTTCGTATGTCTGAGATGTGTCTCTAATAAGCTTTCATTTGGAGTGATAATGATAAAATTTTCTATTTATTGTCCCAATCTATCATTCATAAGATTTATAAACATTATTAGTTTATTGTAAAAATTAAATAATGTTGTTAAATATTCAAATGGCCTCTACACTTAGTCTTGTTTTCAGTCTTCCTTATATCCTTTAGATTTTATAATACAAAGCAACAAGCCATATTTAAATCTTTCTTAATAAAAATAATTATCCTTTATATTTTAGTCACCCACTTTAAAAAGTAAGTATCACATTCAATTATTTTATTAAATGTTTAATTATTTACTTGTATCTATCATGTATTGTCCTTATTTGGTACTACTACAATTAATAAACCATAATGTGAGCTACATAGGTTGATGGCCCTTTGGTCAATTGCTTGATAAATTTCTTCTTTATCTTTTCATCTTTCAAAATCAAATTCTTATACATCCTAACATTAGGCAAATCTAAATTTGTAAAAATATTTGTAAAAATTTTAACAAAGTGTTACATTATTCTCTATAAAGATAATCCTTTGAGTTCTCTAAAAAATTTTAGTTGTTTTACACTAGTCATTACCTTACAAGAATTGCAGCAAAAATTGGCATAAAAAACGACAGTCAAGAGTGTGTAGGTAATTTTATTTTTATTTTCGATGGCTTTCAGGTGATAAAGATAAACGACGTCTTTTCCAAGGGCAGACCAGTAGCTTCTTACTAAATTTAGTAACTAACAGTCATAAAATATTAACTGACAAGGTCCGTCTGTATATATGATTATAAGTGTAACTAATGCTTTGAATGCATTAATAAGATTTATTTAGTCATAATTTTGAATATTTGTAACTATTTTATATGAATGATTATTTTAAGAAAAAATAACTATTTGTGAGATACCCAAGCAAAATTTTGATTAAAATGAATCATGATTTTGCAAAGTGTATGCCCATGAAATTTAAATACATTTAAAAACATCAAAATTACTTAAAACAATATTTAAGTATTTTAAAATTTATTTTGACTAGAAAATACAAGTTATACATAGAAACTAACACTAAAATTGAGTTAATACAACCTAAGGCTCATGCAATCTTCAAATATAACATAAGAAAAATAAGTTTTTATCATATAAATCAAAAATAATTTGGATGAAACAAATTATAATGATTATGGAATCAATTATTTTAGCATAAACTAAAAGGTTGTATGAAAAAAAAAAATTTGTTGACAAGGGGCTACTTCAATTGTGCATACTTACGGGGTGTTTGAAGCCGAATTTGAGTAGGATTTACGTACGATTTAACATACGGTAAACGTATTTAATGGATCTATGCCAAATACGATAAATGTATTTAATGGATTTAACCTTAAATTTAATAAAATATTATTCTGAATTTACAATATTTGAATTTAATAAATCCAAATTTATCAGATTTACTGAATCCTATTTAACATAAATCTTATATAGGCGGCCTACATAAAGAAGCTCATCTTTGGACTGTTAAGAGATCCCCTATTTTAAATGGTCTTAGACAGTTGGGAAAGATGATGATCTAGTTCATTATTAGGGCATTTACATAAATATCATATAGTTTTGATATACTTATAAATCTAACACCTAAAATTTTCATATTTGTGTGCACAACACTCAAATTTTAAAGATGAAATTTAAAATATCATCATAATTAAATTTTAAAAAGAGATACGCATTTTCATGCATAATTTAATGACACCAAAATGATATAAAAGTAAATATTAGACTTTAGGGAAAAATATTAATTGTAATAGTTAAGAATATCCCTCTGTGTTACAGAAATATTTCATCTGCATTATTTCTAAAAAAATGAAGTGTTATTCAAGTATTATATAGTGTTATTTGATTATTTTGCGGTGTTATTAGAATATTCCTTTGCATTAATTGTTTTGGGATTGAATTGTTATTGGAATATTCTCTCGCGTTACTTGATTTAGGGCTGTGTTATTCCAATAACATAGTGTAAATTGAAATAACACGGGGAATATGTCGAATAACACAGCCCCAAATCAAGTAACGCAGAAGAATATTCTAATAACACCGCAAAATAATCGAATAACACCATATAATACTCGAATACATTCAATTTTTTACAAATAACGCTGATGGAATATTCATGTAACACAACGGGATATTTCTAACTATTGCAATCCAAACGTAGCTCTACATTCGGAGTCTTGATGAAATATTTTTCTTAGACTTTAGCTGTAAGATAATACATAAAAATTATGTGGAATCAACATCAGTTTTTCTTAAATTTTTTTAATACTATAATTTTTTTCGAATTTTCTTTGGGTTTGGCATCATTTGCCCTCTCTAAAACAAAGGATTGCTTCCAATCCACACTAACAGCGAAATCTAATAAAGAAAATTCAAAAAAGCCCATTAAGTCAAGCACACTAACTGGCCCACAGCATGGTAATGGATCTGTTGCATGTGTACGTACAGATTCCAAATTAGGATCGTTAAAATTCAATTTATATGCGAAAATAGCCCAATACGGAAAAAAACCATGAAATAAAGCCTTTCAATATATTAGACCAGCTACATAAATGTCTTTCATAGTGGTGCGATTGCGCTTATTATAATACAATAAAAATTTGATCTGTCACTTCAAAATTTATTGTCAATATTTTGATAATTATTAATATTTAAAATAAATATAGTGAATATTTTATCTATTCCAAGTCATTTGATATTATTAATAAGAATAATGATTGGTATAGATTTGAATATGTTAGATAAATAACATATTCATCTATTTTATGTTTGGATGATTTACATACATACATACCACTCAATTCTGATGTATTTACATATCTAACCCATAAACTTCATTTTTTTTACATCTATACGACATTGCATGAAATGGTATCTTTGATTTTTTTTAAATTAAAATAGTGGTATTTTTCGTATAATATGGAAGATTTGGGTGGTATGAATGTAAAAGGGAAATGTTTAATGCATAAGAATTGGGCGGTATGTGTGTGACTTCCCCTTCATGTTTTTATTCACGGTTCTGCAGAATATATTCTTGTATATTGCTAGAACTTTATTTTGAAAATCATAATTGATATGTTATCATAAAAATTGTTATTATCATGCATGAATCTCAAAGTATTTTGAGCAATGAAAATTTCCAAATACGATTTCATGATCATCTAAGTTTTGATTTAATCATAATTATAATCAAATTGATCGTCACCGCAAGGCGAGCCCGATGAAGCCAAAATTGATTTGATCTGAGTTCGCAAGCCCAGATTAGGTCGTTGACATGCAATTAGGACTTTGGATGTGCAATTGAATGGTCAAATGGATTTCAAATCTAACAAGCTTATAATCAAGCTGAGTGTCCTGTCGAGCCGAATCTAACGAGCCCAAGATCACTTGATTCTAACATCATGAAGGCACTCGAATGCTATAAAACACCATCAAATTAAAAATATGGTATGTCCATTAGAGTTAACTGAATTCATGTGTTATTTATAGAGAATGTCATTCACAAAATATATAAATAAACTCTCACTCATTTCATGAGAGGAAAGATTCCTTAGCTCCACCACCACAAGACCACCGTCGACTACCTGATGCTCGGCCACAACTCTCTGGCCATTGCCGGTACCGAACCATTGTCCATACCAAACAACTGATCCCGCCACCAGACCACCTCCATCTAGCCATCGGAGCACCGTTGTCTGGCTGTCGCAATACCATGGATGTCACTGGACAACACTGAACCACCGTTGTCCGACCACTATGTTTGATCGTCGCCGTCGTCACACCACCACAATCTTGCCACTATCGTCAAGCCATAGCAACTGCTAGACACTATTTCCCAGCCAACGTTGTCTAACCGCTACCACCGTCAGACCACCACCGACGCAACCTAACCACCATCATCGAACCACCATTGTCATACATCCATTGTTATTGACATTGAACTACCATCGTCGTCACCAGACTACCATCATCTTCACAGGACTACCATCATCATCATCGGACTACCAATGTCGCCACCATCAGAACACTGTTGCCCGACCATCACTACCGCTACCACTACCTCCTCAAGACTGATTGCATCTGGTTTCACATGGGAAGAGTTTGATACAAAATATCATCTTTACATGATCAATGGGGCTCAAACTTGAGAATTGGCTGATTTGAGCCAATATTAGATAAGTGAGGACTATTATGAGTGGCTCCTATAGTTGGGGCCAGTCATCCACTAAATGAGCATAAAGAAGTTGTCCAAGATAGTGGAATTTCCTGCACTTCATGATCCATTTATGGAGATTCTGGTTTTGTCATGGCAATGGGGATACACTAAGAGTGTACCACATTGTAAGTTATGCAGAGAGCAAACTAAACTGAAGCAATCTCAATAAAATTGAAGAGAAATTAGAGGCTTTGTTGAAAGGGAAGGAGCAATCAAAGATAAATTTTGAGGTGAAAGCAAAGCAACTCGCTTCCTTTCAAGCATAAAGAAAATAGCTGGAAGAGAAAGAAAAGCAAATACCTCGAAAGTGAGCTGGCTCAGCTAAAAGAACAATTGGAGCTTTGGACGAAAGAATTTGAGAAAAAATGAGGGTTTGGGCTTTTGGTGTATCATTATATTGAGCTGGTAAAGAGATGGAATGGAAAGATTCCAGCTTAGAGAGCTCACATACGAAGTCTGAAGAGGACACTGAGCTTAAGAGAAAGCTCGATGAAGAAGTGATCCCAACTGTTTATATGCAACAGTATAACAATGTCTTTGATGATATTTTTCACTTATTTTTCATTACTTTACAATATAACAAAAAACTTAATCCTAGAGAAAATAAAAATTTAACTTTTTAATATAATATATATATATATATATATATATATATATATATATATATATATATATATATATATATATANCCCCCTCCTTCACCTCCCCCACCACCACCTGCTTCACCTCCCCCACCATCTCCACCTCCTCCATCTCCAGCACCACCACCTCCTTCACCTCCGCC
>JXCR01105049.1:167700-203983 GCA_002079205.1 Phalaenopsis hybrid cultivar
ATGTTATAATTTCTTATAATTCAAGATAATAATGAGAGCATGCTCTTTAGCAAAATCAAATAGAACATGAACATGGTGCACATTGTACATGGGAGCAATTATAAAGACTTNACTAAACATTTTAATTTCTTCTCCAATAGAATTTTTTATTAGCCTTTGTTAGCAAGAGTAGTGGTGTAATAGGTACTAAGAATTTTGTTTTTTTTTTCATATTAGCATGCCATTGTGTAGCTCCACACATTGGTCACATTTTTTGACCATGATTAATTATTTTCACCTTTATTTTGTTGTAGTCAATTTTAAACTCTCTGCAAAAAAACTTTGAATGTCTAGATATTATAGGTTTTCTTATGTAAGTCATATTTCTTTAAANAATACATAGAAACTCACACTAAAATTGAGTTAATACAACTTAAGGCTCATGCAATCTTCAAGTATAACATAAGAAAAATAAGGTTTTATCATATAAATCAAAAATAATTTGGATGAAACAAATTATAATGATTANTATACATAGAAACTCACACTAAAATTGAGTTAATACAACTTAAGGCTCATGCAATCTTCAAATATAACATAAGAAAAATAAGGTTTTATCATATAAATCAAAAATAATTTGGATGAAACAAATTATAATGATTATGGAATCAATTATTTTAGCCTAAGCTAAAAGGTTGTATGAAAAAGAAAATTGTTGACAAGGGGCTACTTCAATTGTGCATACTTACGGGGTGTTTGAAGTCGAATTTGAGTAGGATTTACGTACGATTTAACCTAAATATAGCCCAAAAAAAAAATAGAGAAATTAAATCCGCACTTTGCTAAATCTAATTATACTTCCTCTCTATTATTTTTTTAAAAAGTAAATCCATATCTATTAAATCTGGTTATTACGTGGATTTAATAGATTTAGCATTGGAAAAAAAGGCTCATTAGCGGATCTATGCCAAATACGGTAAACGTATTCAATGGATTTAANTAAAAAGTAAATCCATATCTATTAAATCTGGTTATTACGTGGATTTAATGGATTTAGCATTGGAAAAAAAGGCTCATTAGCGGATCTATGCCAAATACGGTAAACGTATTCAATGGATTTAACCTTAAATTGAATAAAATACTATTCTGAATTTACAATATTTGAATTTAATAAATTCAAATTTATCATATTTACTAAATCCTATTTAACATAAATCTTGTATAGGCGGCCTACGTAAAGAAGCTCATCTTTGGACTGTTAAAAGATCCCCTATTTTAAATGGTCTTTTAGACAGTTGGGAAAGATGATGATCTAGTTAATTATTGGGGGCATTTACATAAATATCACACAGTTTTTATATATTTATAAATCTAACACCTAAATTTTTTTATATTTGTGTGCATAACACTCAAATTTTAAAGATGAAATTTAAAATATCATCATAATTAACTTTTAAAAAAGTGATACGCATTTTCATGCATAATTTAATGACACCAAAATGATATAAATGTAAATATTAGGGAAAAATATTATATATGGACTCTGAACGTAGAGCTACGTTCAGATTGCAATCGTTAGGAATATCTTATTGCGTTACAGAAATATTCAATCTGTTTTATTTATAAAAAAAAGAATTTATATTCAAGTATTATATAGTGTTATTCGATTATTTTACAGTTTTATTAGGATATTCCTCCGCGTTAATTGATTTGGGGTTGAAGTGTTATTGGAATATTCTCCCGCGTTACTTGATTTGGGGTTGTGTTATTACAATAACATAGTGAAAATTGAAATAACACGGGGAATATGCCGAATAATACAACCTCAAATCAAGTAACGCGGAGGAATATTTTAACAACACCGCAAAATAATCGAATAACACCATATAATACTTGAATAACACTTTATTTTTTACAAATAACGCAGATTGAATATTCATGTAACACAGCGAAATATTTCTAACTACTGCAATCCGAACGTAGCTCTACGTTTAGAGTCTTGATGAAATATTTTTCCTAGACTTTAGCTGTAAGATAATACATAAAAATTATGTGGAATCAACATATGTTTTTCTTAACTTTTTTTAATACTATAATTTTTTCCGAATTTTCTTTGGGTTTGGCATCATTTGCCCTCTCAAGAACAAAGAATTGCTTCCAATCCGCACTAATAGCGAAATCTAATAAAGAAAATTCAAAAAAGCCCATTAAGTCCAGCATACTAAATGGACCACAGCATGGTAATGGATCTGTTGCATGTGTATGTACATATTCCAAATTAGCATGGTTAAAATTCCATTTATATGCGAAAATAGCCCAAAAGGAAAAATCCATGAAATAAAGCCTTTCAATATATTAGACCAGCTACATAAATGTCTTTCATAGTGGTATTCTTATATCATATTTTGACTTCCAGTCTTATTTATGTCTCGCTTTTTTATATTATTTAGTTGTGCGATTGCGCTTATTATAATACAATAAAAATTTGATCTGTCACTTCAAATATTATTGTCNCTATACAAGTATACATATCGTTATCAAGTAATATATGACTTTTTGATTAAGACCTGAANTGTCGTAGGTGTGTAATCATTGTAAGGAAATAATAATAATAATATGGCTAATTGAATGTAAATAACATTTAAATTAAAATTTATAAAAGTGAAAACACTTGTCGATTCTAAGGCATCCTATTCACCTTGGATTATTCAAACAGCTTATAAGTATGCACTTTTCTTACCCACTTCACTAGATCACTTCCACTAGGAATACAAAGCTTGTCATTTTTATAGAGAAGTATTCTTAGATTGTGTATTCTTCCACTCAAATCCCCTTGAAATTTTCTTTGAATATCATCTGGGTTATATAAATTAGTATACTACTCATTTCAAGAAGGTTCAGGTCACATTAATATTACATCGTTATTGGAGGTTAAAAGAGCTTGTTTTCCATTTAGACCCTCTTCTTACATTTGAACGACTGCAAATTCACCATCTAATACAACTATTGGCCAAGTTAAAATTCAATCAGATATGAAGGCATTGAAGTGGTAGCATTTCTCTGTTGAGTATGCAAGTTTGCTAGTACTTAATAGCTTTCTGAAGTACAATTTACTTTTTATCATAAATTGAATAGTATTTATAAGCACTATAGCGGCTGAATAGTTTGTCTTGCATCTCCCTTCTTGTATTGAAGATATAGCAAGTTCAAAAGCATTTACCAATTTCAAATTGCTTTTTTAGATTCTAAATGAAAATATGCATGCCACTTAAATTTCTTATTAAAAAGAAGTGATCTATCAACATTTTAATTTCTTCTCCAATAGAATTTTTTATTAGCCTTTGTTAGCAAGAGTAGTGGTGTAATAGGTACTAAGAATTTTGTTTTTTTGTTTTTTCATATTAGCATGCCACTGTGTAGCTCCACACATTGGTCACATTTTGTGACCATGATTAATTATTTTCACATTTATTTTGTTGTAGTTAATTTTAAACTCTCTGCAAAAAAAATTTGAATGTCTAGATATTATAGGTTTTCTTATGTAAGTCATATTTCTTTAAATTTTGGAATAGATGGCCATCTTTCAAATGGTCAAATATTTTCTTCGTATGTCATAGATGTGTCTATGATGGAATGTCATTTAGACTGATAATGATAAAATTTTCTATTTATTGTCTCATTCTATCATTCATAAGATGTATTAACATTATTAGTTTATTATACAAATTAAATAATGTTGTTAAATATTCAAATGGTCTCTACACTTAGGGTATGTTTGGGGCAGCTGCAGTTTATCCAGTTTCTGTTAATAAGCAGTTTATCCTGATAATCTGCTGATGAACAGCCGATCTAGATAAGGTGACTGACTGTTTGGTTTGTGCTTTTGGAAAACAGTTGATTCTGGATAAATGACTATTCTGCCCCTGTTGTGGATAAACTGTTTAGCTATTCGATTTCTTACATGTCCATTACTCTCAGTAGATACACAAGTTTCATAACAGTACGAAATTATCCTACTTCTTACATGAACTAATAAGCTTACTCAAGTATTTAAACAGAACATGCACTTCATGCCATATTCATCCTTTGGCATCAATATACATAGATCATTCAACAACTCTAAAAAAACGAAACAATAATATATACATTAATGTATTTGATCTATATTAATCATGATCATTTAAATCCAACCTAGTGACAATGTACAACTATGTTATAATTTCTTATAATTCAAGATAATAATGAGAACATGCTCTTTAGCAAAATCAAATAGAACATGAACATGGTGCACATTGTACATGGGAGCAATTATAAAGACTTAAAAAAGAAGTTACAAGACACCAATTACATTGGTAATACTACATAATTTGAATGTTGACAAACAAAGAAGCCACTGACAAGTAAGTTTAAAGGGATAAAACAAGAACTTTCTAATGTGTAGTTAAACAAGAAATGAAAAAGTCAGCAACAAACAAAGCAAACAAATAGGATAAAGCTGAAATGATTGAAAAAGAAAATGAGAAAGATCATAACATAGAAGCACAAACAGTTTTCAAAGTGCTCAAAACCTTTAAGTTACTCAAAGGACAAATGTAGGATACCACATATGGCTTGTGTCAATCAGATGAGGCAAGCTATTAATGTGGCAGTGACATAATGGAAGATTCATAGAGAAAAGAGCAGAGAAAGCAAAGGTCTTCCCAATCCAGTACAAAGAAAGAAAGGTGGAGGGATTTTGACCTGATGAATGCGCGGGGTCAGGGGATCGAAGCATATAAAGCAATTGAGGACATCTGGATCAAAGCTAAATCCAAATTGTCTAGTCGTATTATTACGTTCGTCCGCTCTCGTCCCCTCCACCTCCTCGACATCCCCCACTTAGTCTATGACCTCTACGGGCTTTTCCTCCTCCTCCTGTTTTGAACTTTCACCTTTGACCCAATCACATGCCCTCTTCTTCAAATCCTCATTCTCCTCGCAGCTGCCATTCCCCGATCTCGCCTTAAAACTCCCCACCGTTGGAGAGACACCCCTCCAGCTAGAGCCTCCCTGCACCAGAGATCCTTGTGATCTCTTCCTCGTGCTTCGGCTTCGCTTTCGGCATGCCTAGGTCAACAACCAAATGGGAAAGAGGAGGGAGGAGAGGAATTTTCTCCCCTGCAGAGCAAATTTGGGTAGCGACGGAGGCAGGATCGGCTACGATCGGGTTTAGCGAGGGTAAGGGAGTAAAAGCTAGAGGGCGAACGCAGATGGCGGGGATATACCCGCGGTCCGCGTCTAGTAGAAATTAGAAAACGCGGTTTTTAAAAATTCACCTAAAACGGGAGAAACAAACAGTGAGGCGGCGTTTTGAAAATGCCGCCGCACTTATAAGCTGCCCCAAACGGGCCCTTAGTCTTGTATTCAATCTTCCGTATATCCTTTAGATTTTATAATACAAAGCAATAAGCCATATTTAAATTTTTCTTAATAAAGATAATTGTCCTTTATATTTTAGTCATCCACTTTAAAAAGTAAGTATCACATTCAGTTATTTTATTAAATGTTTAATTATTTACTTGTTCTATCATGTATTGTCCTTATTTGGTACTATTACAATTAATAAACCATAATGTGAGCTATCAATTGCTTGATAAATTTCTTCTTTATCTTTTCTTTCTTTGAAATCAAATTCTTATACATACTAACATTAGGCAAACCTAAATGAGTAAAAATTTTAAAAAAGTGCTACATCATTCTTTATCAAG
Source organism: Phalaenopsis hybrid cultivar (assembly GCA_002079205.1). NCBI lineage: Eukaryota > Viridiplantae > Streptophyta > Magnoliopsida > Asparagales > Orchidaceae > Phalaenopsis > Phalaenopsis hybrid cultivar. The sequence continues at coordinate 173,427 of JXCR01105049.1, forward strand.
ATAATCCTTTGAGTTCTTAGTTGTTTTACACTGGTTGTTACATTATAAGAATTACAACAAAAACTGACATAAAAAACAACGATCAAGATTGTGTAGGTAATTTTATTTTTATTTTTGATGGCTTACAGGTGGTAAAGATAACTGACTTCTTTTCCACGTGCAGACCGGTAGTTTCTTAGTAAATTTAGTAACTAATAGTCATAAAATATTAATGCATGTATATATGATTATAAGTGTAACTAATGCTATGAACGCATTGATAAGATTTTTTAGTCATAATTTTGAATATTTGTAACTATTTTATATTAATGATTATTTTAAGAAAAAATAACTATTTGTGAGATACCCTAGCAAAAGTTTGATTAAGATGAATCATGATTTTGCGAAGTGTGTGCCCATGAAATTTAAATAAATTTAAAGACATAAAAATTACTTAAAACAATATTTAATTATTTTAAAATTTATTTTGACTAGAAAATACAAGATATACATAGAAACTCACACTAAAATTGAGTTAATACAACTTAAGGCTCATGCAATCTTCAAATATAACATAAGAAAAATAAGGTTTTATCATATAAATCAAAAATAATTTGGATGAAACAAATTATAATGATTATGGAATCAATTATTTTAGCCTAAGCTAAAAGGTTGTATGAAAAAAAAATTGTTGACAAGGGGCTACTTCAATTGTGGATACTTACAGGGTGCTTGAAGCCGAATTTGAGTAGGATTTACGTACGATTTAACATAAATATAGCCAAAAAAAAATAGAGAAATTAAATCCGCATTTCGCTAAATCTAATTATGCTTCCTCTCTATTGTTTTTTTCTAAAACGTAAATCCAAATCTATTAAATCTGATTATTACATGGATTTAATGGATTTAGCATTGGAAAAAAAAGCTCATTAGTGGATCTATGTCAAATATGGTAAACGTATTTAATGGATTTAACCTTAAATTGAATAAAAATACTATTCTGAATTTACAATATTTGAATTTAATAAATCCAAATTTATCAGATTTACTAAATCCTATTTAACATAAATCTTATATAGGCGGCCTACATAAAGAAGCTCATCTTTGGTCTGTTAAAAGATCCCCTATTTTAAATGGTCTTAGACGGTTGGGGAAGATGATGATCTAGTTCATTATTGGAGCATTTACATAAATATCACACAGTTTTTATATATTTATAAATCTAACACCTAAATTTTTCATTATTTGTGTGCATAACACTCAAATTTTAAAGATGAAATTTAAAATATCATCATAATTAACTTTTAAAAAGTGATACACATTTTCATGCATAATTTAATGACACCAAAATGATATAAATGTAAATATTAGAATTTAGGGAAAAATATTATGTATGGACTCTGAACGTAGAGCTACGTTTAGATTGCAATCGTTAGGAATATCCTATTGTGTTATAGGAATATTCTATCTGCTTTATTTCTAAAAAAAAAATTTATATTCAAGTATTATATGGTTTTATTCGATTATTTTGCGGCGTTATTAGAATATTCCTCCGCGTTAATTGATTTGGGGTTAAATTATTATTAGAATATTCTCCCGCGTTACTGGATTTAGGGCTAGAAATTGAAATAATACGGGGAATATGTCGAATAATACAGCCCCAAATCAAGTAACGCGGAAGAATGTTCCAAATAACACCGCAAAATAATCGAACAACATCATATAATACTCGAATAACACTTCATTTTTTACAAATAACACAGATGAAATATTCATGTAACACAGCAGAATATTCCTAACTATTGCAATACGAACGTAGCTCTACGTTCAAAGTCTTGATGAAATATTTTTCCAAGACTTTAGCTGTAAGATAATACATAAAAATTATGTGGAATCAACGTAATTTTTTCTCTACTTTTTTTAATACTATATTTTTTTTCGAATTTTCTTTGGGTTTGTCATCATTTGCCCTCTCTAAAACAAAGGATTGCTTCCAATCCGCACTCAAAAAGCCCATTAAGCCAAGCGTACTAAATGGCCCACAGCATGGTAATGGATCTGTTGCATGCGTACGTCCATATTCCAAATTAGCATGGTTAAAATTCCATTTATATGCGAAAATAGCCCAAAAGGAAAAATCCATGAAATTCAATATATTAGACCAGCTACATAAATGTCTTTCATAGTGGTATTCTTATATCTTATTTTGACTTCCACTCTTATTTATGTCTCGCTTGTTGCATTATTTAGTTGTGCGATTGCGCTTATTATAATACAATAAAAATTTGATCTGTCACTTCAAATATTATTGTCAATATTTTGATAATTATTAATATTTAAAATAAATATAGTGACTTTTTTATCTATTCCAAGTCATTTGATATTATCTATAAGAATAATGATTGGTATAATTTTGAATATGTTAGATAAATAACATATTCATCTATTTTATGTTTGGATGATTTACATACATACCACTCAATTCTGATGTATTTACATATCTAACACATAAACTTCATTTATTTACATCTATATGACATTGCATGAAATGGCATCTTTGATTTTTTAAAAGTTAAAATAGTGGTATTTTTAGTATAATATGAAAGATTTGGGTGGTATGAATGTAAAGGAAATGTTTAATGCATAAGAATTGGGCGGTATGTGTGTGAATTCCCCTTTAGGTTTTTATTCACGGTTCTGCAGAATATTTTTTTGTATATTGCTAGAACTTTATTTTGAAAATCATAATTGATATGTTATCAAAAAAATTGTTATTATCATGCATGAATCTCAAATTATTTTGAGCAATGAAAATTTCCAAATACGATTTCATGATCATCTAAGTTCTGATTTAATCATAATGTAACCGCAAGGCGACTCCGATGAAGCCAAAATTGATTTGATCCGAGTTCGCAAGCCCAGATTAAGTCGTTGACATGCAATTAGGACTTTGGATGGGCAATTGAATGGTCAAATGTATTCCAAATCTAACAAGCTTATAATCAAGCTGAGTCTCCCGTCGAGTCGAATCTAACGAGCACAAGATCACTCGATTCGAACATCATGAAGGCACTCAAATGCTATAAAACACAATCAAATTAAAAAGATAATATGTCCATTAGAGTTAACTGAATTCATGTGTTATTTATAGAGAATGTCACTTACAAAATATATAAATAAACTCTCACTCATTTCATGAGAGGAGAGATTCCTTAGCTCCACCACGATAAGACCACCGTCGACTACCTGATGCTCGGCCACATGTCTTTGGCCATTGCCGGTACTAAACCATTGTCCATGCCAAACAACCGTTCCCGCCACCAGACCACCTCCATCTAGCCATCGGAGCACCGTTGTCTGGCTGCCGCAATATCGTGGATGTCACTGGACAACGCTAAACCACTGTTGCCCGACCACTATTGTTTGATTGTCGCCTTCTTCAGACCACCACAATCTTGCCACTGTCGTCAAGCCATAGCAACCGCTAGACACTATTGCCTAGCCATCGCTGTCTAACCGCTACCACCGTCAGACCACCACCGACGCAACCTAACCACCATCATCGAACCACCATTGTCATANTGACTTTTTGATGAAAACTTGAATATTAAACCTACAGGGAAAATAAGCAATATGCATTACTTATCAACAAACCTTCTATTTTAAGAAGTCAATTATTTAAACTATAGATATTTTCAAAGTAGGGAAAATTCAATTCCTTTTGGTATTTTTGATACTTTGACAAAATAATAAAATTTCTAAAGATAATTTGAGTTTATGTAAAAGAAAAACACTTGATATGAAAATAAATTTCTCCTTATCACGAGTCAGTAATAAGTATAGGAATTCTGTTGTAGAAGTATACAAATTGTGTTGTGTCAAATAGAAGCAATAATATTATTTACCCTTACTAGAGATGCTATAAAGAATATTAGCTAATTTAAAATTTGAATAGTTCTGAAGACCGGTTAGGCAGGGAAGATACTAGCCCTCACTCTAGAGTTCCCTCAATTCCCTCCACCTGGGGGCTAACATCTCGTATCAGAACCTAAAACAATAAACTAATTTGAGGGCTTTAACCTGTCACTTTAAAGTCCTCTAACTCTACACCATTCTAAGATTATTTTCCTCTTTATTTGCACTAAATTGTATGAATTACATTCTCATTCATACAACCTCATGTGATTCTTTGCAATTGTTGACTGAGACAATATCAGTCTGGTACCTACATGTTCTCACAACAAATTTTAACATATGGATAAGCCAAATCAAGAAGTAAATGAAGTACATGGATGTAAATCATCGCAACTTCTTTCAACATTAAAGATCAATACTCTCCACAACTTCCATCCAACACTTTTAATTACTTATCAATTTAAGGAGAAAGATAAAGAGAACTACTCAGAATCCATGGAGAAAATAAAACCATACTTTAGTTTAAAAGTAGAAATCATTGTCAAACCAACAAGAAGTCTCGATTAAAACTAAAAGTAGTTTAAAAACAAAAGATAAGAATTTATCTCAAATCGTCCACCAAACTCTTGTAGTTCCTTTGAATCTCTTCTCTTTTACAACACTCTTACTCTCTAAATAAAACTAAAAACAAAAAGGATAAAGTAACTTTGTAGTGCCTGAAAACTTCTCCAAAAATATCTCTAACACTTCTCAGAACTCCCACTTTTCAGGACTTTTAAGAAAACTTCAAAAAGTCTCAACTTCCTTCTTTTATAACTCTCCAAGAGGTGTCTTGATAACTCTTTAAAATATTTCCCAATTTGATGTATTCTCCAAAGGATACCTCCTTTCATAAGTCTTCTGACCATATTTTTGTTTCTAGTAGACATAACCAATCTCTTTAATCAATAGGTGTCTCAAATGTCCCTTTAAAATTCGATAAAATGAAGTAAACCGTTACATAAGTACCTCTGAGGCTTAAGCGCGGGGCCTCTGACGCTTAAGCGAGAAATCCTCTGTTTCACTGGAGCTTAAGCGTCGGATTTGGTGCTTCGGCGTCAAAACACTTTTGCACTATTTTCACATTTTTGCTCCAAATTTGATCCTTTTTCACTCCTTTTAGTATTTTTCACCTTTTTACTTTTATCTGAAAGAAAAACACACAAATACCTTTCATTAAAATGCAATATCTCAAAAATATGTATAAAAATATGTCTAAAAAAATTATATAATTTAGGAGTATCAAAATTCCCCTAACTTAAATGTTACTTGTCCTCAAGTGACACTTCAATCTTTAAAAACCAAATAAATATGATATGTATATGTGTTTCTTTAGGAGTTACTAAAATTTAGATTTAGAAATATAGTAGTCCAATTTAGAAAAAATAATTAGTAATTAAACCAACTTAAAGTTTAGAAAATTTTAATGTTAAGAATTATGAAAATATCAGTTTCTATCTAATTCAGAAATACTGTAGATTTTCCGAAATTAGAATTTAGTCATTTTATTATCTCCACTTAAAAATTTTTATCTAAAATAATTTTACTTATCATATTATATCCCTAAGCTTAAGAATTTCTCAAGTTTTATACTTTAAAAAGTTCAAATGTGAAATCAATTTTTGATTAGGCACTAATCCTCAAGCTTCTCCTCCCTTACTTTTTTTCTTTTTCTTTTTCTTTTTTACTTTTTATTTTTCTTTTTCAGGCAAGGATTATTATATCTCGATAGGTCGTTAATGGTTTTGAATTTCACTTCTCCTTTCCTAAAGCAAAGTCCTGATATAAATCTTTTACTTATAAATATAATAATAGTTTTGAAAATTATTTTAAATAAAAGATATTTAAGTATTAAAAATAGAATTCTAAATTTCTAAATTTTTCAAAAATATAATTTTTCTTACTAAAGATAGTTACACTATATTTAGCATTTTCTACACTAAAAATTTTTAACTGAAAGTTTTTCTTCATTACTCAAAATTTTAACTAAATTTTCTTACTCGTTTCTATAATCAAATTTTACTTCCCTAATATAACTTCATATACATTATCATTTTTCTTTTCGTTCTTAGTGGTCATAACCACCCTCTTAAGCCAATAGGTGTCTCAAATACCTCTTCAAAATTCGACCAAATGAAGAAAACTATCAAATAACAGCCTTTGGTGTTTAAGCGTGGGGCCTCTGGCGCTTAGGCATGGTCTTCTCTGTTTCACCGACGCTTAAGCGTCGGATAGGCGCAAAAAAGCTTAGCACAATTTTCACCTTTTTGCTCCAAATTTGATTCTTTTTCACTTTTTTAAGCATTTTTTTACTTTTTTACTTATACCTAAAAGAAAAACACACAAATATCTTCCATTAAACCACAATATCTCAAAATATGTATAAAAATGTGTCTAAAAATTTTATTTATTTTAGGTGTATCAAGTAGTAGGGGTTATTTCTCTTAATCTCAATCTTTTGAATATTGATAATGACATAAGGTTAATGCTTGAACCTAAATCACATAAAGCTTTCTCATAAAATCTATCTCCTATCGCACATGGAATTGTAAAGCTACCAAGATTTTTAAGTTTTTCGGGAAGCTTCTTCTGAATAATTGCACTGCACTCCTCACTAAGTGCAAATAGTCTCATTATCTTCTAACTTCATTTTTCTGTTAAGAATATAATTCATAAACTTTAAATAGCTTAGCATTTGTTTTAAGGCTTCAACAAATGAAATATTAATTGTAAGCTTCTTAAAATTTTTCATAAATTTTGAAAATTGCTTATCCAACTTCTACTGACCATGTCTCTGAGGAGATGGAGGTGGTGGATTTTCTAAGTTAACTTTAAGTGGAGAAATAGGTCTTTCAAAATCTTTTGGAGCGTCCTCTTTTGATTCTTCAATTTCTTCTCTTTTTTTTTTTTAACCCTACCTTCCAACTCTCTTCTGCTTCTTAGTTGAACTGCTTTTATTTGCTCTTTATTCTGGTCTTTCGGATTTATTTTAGTATTACTAGGAAGTGTTCCTTGGGATCTATTACTTAATGAATTTGTGATTTGCCCAAGTTGATTCTCAATATTTCTAATTGCAGCTTCTTAACTTTCTAACTGATTTCTCATTTGTAACACTGCTTCTTCTATAGACAACTTATTCTCCTTAAATTGTGTATTACTGTTGAAACCTAGAGAATAAGTAGATCTATAACTATTAATCTCTTGGTTGTTCCAGTTTCTCAATGGGTTTCCTTGATTGTTCCCACATTGCTGATTATTATCATCTGCAGTATTATTCCAATTAAAGTTGGGATGGTTCTTCTAACATGGGTTATAATAGTTTGAATATGGGTTATTCTGCTTATTATTTATGACATTCAAAGTTTCTAATGATGCTTGAGAACTTATTATTTATGGCATTCAAAGTTTTTAATGATGCTTGAGAATCTACCATTTGGCCTAATGATTTGTTATTTATGGCATTCAAAGTTTCTAATGATTCTTGAGAATCTACCATTTGGCCTAATGAATTTTCTTCAATCATTGAAATTGGTTGAGAAAAATACATTACGAATTTCTCTAACTTCCTTGAAATTGCAGTAACTTGATTTGCTAGCATAGTATATGCATCAGATTCATGAATATTAGCTACTTTTTTAAGATTCACCCTCTCAGAAATTTCTTCAATTAAAACATAAACGTCATGAAATGATTTTGACATCAACGAACCACCAGCAGCGACGTCGATAATAGATCTAAGAGACCCAGCTAATCCATTATAAAAAGTTTGAAAGATTAACCAATCTGGTATAACATGGTGTGAAAAATTTATTAAGAGTTCTTTAAATCGTTCACATGCTTCATAAATAGATTCTCCTTCAAACTGATTAAAGGATGTAATATCATTTCTAAGCTTCGCTATTTTTTATGGTGGAAAATATTTAGCTAAAATTTTTGTTAAATCACCTCAATTTCTGATAGATCCATGTGCTAACGAATTCAACAACATCTTAGCTTTATCCCTCAGTGAGAAAGGAAATAACCTAAGTCTTATGGCATCATCTGATACACCATCATATTTAAATATAGTACACAATTCTTTAAAATTGACAAGATGTAAATTTAGATCTTCAGTTGGTGATCCCCCGAACTGATTATTTGATATCATTTGGATAATAACAGGTTTAAGTTCAAATGAATTAGCCACTATAGTAGGTTTTTTAATACTACAATGAAGTTCATCTACTATAGGGTTGACATAATCTCATAAAGGTCTATATTCTTGATGAATTTCAGCATTTTGATCATTTTGGTTTGTCATTTCTGTAATTTTTTAGATTTTTCAAAATTTTTAATCTTTTTTCTTCTTTCTGATTTTTTAAACAGCTCTCTCTAATTCATAATCGTAGGGTACTAGTCCTTCAGAACCCGAACTACTCATACACTAACATAAAATAAAATAATATAATAAGATATTCCTACAATAAATTTTAAAATTTAAATAAGACTTTCTAAAATAGAAATTTGCTTTTAATCAATTGTCTTTTATTTTTTCTCTCCCCGGCAACGACGCCAAAAACTTGATCCCGACTAGTTATATGCAACATTATAACAATGTCTTTGATGATATTTTTCACTTATTTTTCCTTTGCAACAAAACCAAAAAAATTGATCCTGGAGAAATTAAGAATTTAACTTTTTAATTTATTTATATATATTGGGATAATATGCAAGTATATGTATCGTTATCAAGTAATATAAGACTTTTTTTATTAAGACCTGATTATCGAACTCATAAAAAAAATAAGCAATATGCACTATTTATCAACAAACCTTCTATTTTAAAAAAGACAATTATTTAAACTATAGATATGTTCACAGTAGGTAAAATTCAATTCTTTTTGGTATTTTTGATATTTTGACAAAACAATAAAACCTCTAAATATAACTTGAGTTTATATAAAAGAAAATCACTTTATATGAAAATATTTTTCTCCTTATTATGAGTCAGTAATAAGTATAGGAATTTTGTTGTGGAAGTATGCAAATTATGGTGTATCAAATATGAGCAATGACTAATTTAAAGTTTGAATAGTTCTGAAGACCGGCTGGGCAGGGAAGATACTAGCTCTTACTCTAAAGTTCCCTAAATTCCCTCCACTTGGGGGCTAACATCTCGTATCAGAACCTAAAACGATAAACCAAGTTAGGCTTTTTAACCTGTCACTTTAAAGTCCTCTAACTCTACAACATTCTAAGATTATTTTCCTATTTATTTGTACTAAATCATATGAATTACATTCTCATTCATACAACCTCATGTGGTTCTTTCCAATTGTTGACTGAGACAATGCCAGCTCGGTTCTTACATATTCTCACAACAAATTTTAACATCTGGATAAGCCAAATCAAGAAGTAAATAAAGTACATGGATTTAAATCATCACAACTTCTTCCAACATTAAAGATCAATACTCTCCACAACCTCATCTAAAACTTAATTACTTATCATTTTAAGAAGAAAGATAAAGAAAACTAATCAGACTCCATTTCATCCAACAATTTTAATTACTTATCAATTTATGGAGAAAGATAAAGAAAACTATCATAATACATGGAGAAAACAAAATCACACTTTAATTTAAAAGTAGAAATCATTGTCAAACCAACAATAAGTCTCGATTAAAACCAAAAGTAGTTTAAGAACAAAAGATAAAAACTTATCTCAAATCCTCACCACACTCTTGAGTTCCTTTGTATCTCTTCTCTTTTACAACACTCTTACTCTCTAAATAAAACTAAAAACAAAAAAATAAAACTAAAAACAAAAATAATAAAGTAAATTTGTGGTGTCTGAAAATCTCTCCAAAATTATCTCTAACTCTTCTCAGAACTCCCCCTTTTGAGGAATTTCAAGCACACTTCAAAAAGTATCAACTTCCTTCTTTTATAAATCTCTAAGAGGTGTCATGATAACTCTTTAAAATGCGTCCCAATTCGAAGTATTCTCCAAAGGATGCCTCCTTTCATAAGTCTGCTAACCATATTTTCGTTTCTAATGGACATAACCACTCTCTTTAGTCAATAGGTGCCTCAAATGTCCCTTCAAAATTTGGCAAAAATTAAGTAAACCGTCACATAACTGCCTATGATACTTAGGCGCGGCTTTCTCTGTTGCGTCAAAATATTTTTGCACCATTTTCACATTTTTACTCTAAATTTGATACTTTTTCACTCATTTTAGCATTTTTCATCTTTTTACTTGTATTTGAAAGAAAAACACACAAATACCTTCCATTAAAGCGCAATATCTCAAAATAGGTATAAAAATGTGTCTAAAAATACTATATATTTTAGTTGTATCAAGAAGTCGCAGATTTAAGGAAGTAGCTTGAGGAAAGGAGGATGTAGGAAGAATTCCTAAAAGAGCTTAAGCAAATGCCATAATACAAGGAATTGAAGGTGGATCATTATGAGAGGACAATTAAGTTTTTTCTTCAGTAGTCTGGTACAAAAAGAATCATGTCTCCATCTTGAAATGACTTACATTGTTATATGGAGCTTGTTGAGCAACTCGATGATAAGGAAGACTAGCAGGAAGAGTCTTTTACAAATGCTTGAGTGTCACTGTTTTTTCCTCTATATCTGTGTACATAAGGGTATATATATTTTTTATTTAAACTTTTGAAAGCAATTTACCTTATTAGTAATTTTTGTGTGGCTTTGAATCTGTCACATTTTCTGTCTTTATCATGTGTGATTAATCACAACAATTTGTGTGAATTATTAACATGAATCCTTTGGTTTCAGTCCTACAATTTTTATCAATCCAGTATAAATAATAACTTCTAGTTAAATCATTGTCTCGGGTAAGTCACATTGAGGCTTACAGGCGGACCTTGTCACTATTGTCAGTAAATTCCATTTGGCTCGAATTAATTAAAAAAAGTAGTAGTATACTATTTATAAATTAAAATTTTATATTGTATTAATAATTTTAGCCATGCCTGCAAAATAAAAATAAAATTTATGTATTAGATATGGAAATACATAAGACTTGTGTAGTATGTATTTATATGCCCCTAAAATACTTTGCTCCGCCCCTCCCTTCCTTTCACAAAAAATTGCAACTTATTCTTATATATTTAAAAAACCAAAAAAAATTTCCGGTGGGAGGGAAGTGTGTAATATTATTAGGGCATATCTTTATAAACTATGCTCTCCAAATCATTATACTCCAAACTAGGAGTATGGCCCTCATCATCGTACCTCATTAAATTATTATGTATGAACAAGAGTACATTGTAATAATATTTTTTATTTAATATTAAAAATTTGAATGATATACTTAAAAATATGAAAATTTAAATGTTACACACTCAAATATGTAAGAATTGTGATTATTATGTAAATGTGAATGTAGATAAATATGTAAAAGCTGTCGTTCAAATATGTGTTTTCACCACTCCTGATTAAGTGCAGTAATAGTTTTATAAATACGGTCTGACTTAAAAAAATTACGATAATCATTATAATTTTTTGAGCATCAGATTATTAATCAGAAGATTATTTTTAGATAAGTTGCAGCTATCAAAATGACTTATTTCCCACAATGAATATAGATTAAAAGTTACACCTCAGCCGGGTGTGTCACGTGCTCTTTTTTAATTGGACGGAGCCAGTTGCCAGATCAGCTCCAATCAGAAAAAACCACGTCATTATTTTGTTATTTTTAATGACTAAAACAGAAATAATTATCTTCCCTTATTTCCGCCGTCGTTCCATCCCAAAACGTTCCATTTCCACACCATTCATTCATTCCTTCTCCCTTCGCAATTCAGATGTCGATTCCATCGATCGCGTTAGCTTTCCTCTTCGCCGCTGTGGCGGTGGCCGCGACCGCAGACGCGGCTGCATTCAACGTGTCGGAAATCACTTTCGACGACGGATACCTGCCGCTGTTCGGCGAGCGCAACCTTCTGCGGTCTGCAGACGGACGGAGTGTCAAGATTCTCCTTAACCAGCGTTCAGGTAAGAGATTGCCACGGTTTGTTCAGCGAATGTCGTAACTGTGTTTGATTGAGCGTTTTGGCAATGCAGGATCGGGATTCATTTCGTCGGATTTGTATTACCACGGTTTGTTNCGGAAATCACTTTTGACGACGGATACCTGCCGCTGTTCGGCGAGCGCAACATTCTGCGGTCTGCAGACGGACGGAGCGTCAAGATTCTCCTTAACCAGCGTTCAGGTAAGACATTACCACGGTTTGTTCAGCGTATGTCGTAACCGTGTTTGATTGAGCGTTTTGGCAATGCAGGATCGGGATTCATTTCGTCGGATTTGTATTACCACGGTTTGTTCAGCGCGTCGATTAAGCTGCCATCTGATTACACGGCCGGCGTCGTGGTCGCGTTCTACGTGCGTTTTCTTTATTTTTTTGGGAAAATATTTGATTACATCTTTGCGTACGTCGGGGAAGTTATTTAGAGGGTACATGAACGTTATATTCGTGTTATACCCCATGTAACTTCTTTATAACCTACCTGTAATCTACAAATTAGATCTGCGCTTCTATAGTTCTGGTAGATACATGTAATTTACAGGAGATGTTACAGGGGGTATAACGCGATATAACCCTCTGTACCCTCTGAATAACCTCTCAGCGGAGGCAGCGCTGCGTACATCTTAGGTACACAAATATTTTCTTTTTTTTGGGCAAAATGAGATTATTGGAATGATAATGATAATAATAATAATTTAGATGTCGAATGGGGATATATTTGAGAAGAATCATGATGAGCTGGACTTTGAGTTTCTGGGANCTTAAAATGCGTCCCAATTCGATGTATTCTCCAAAGGATGCCTTCTTTCATAAATCTTCTAGCCATATTTTCTTTTCTAGAAGACAAAACAAATCTCTTTAGCCAATAGGTGTCTCAAATGTCCCTTCAAAATTCGACAAAATGAAGTAAACCGTCACATAACTGCCTTTGATGCTTAGGCGCAGCTTTCTCTATTGCGCCAAAACACTTTTGCACAATTTTCACATTTTTACTCTAAATTTGATCATTTTTTACTCATTTTAGTATTTTTGATCTTTTTACTTGTATTTAAGAGAAAAACACACTAATACCTTCCATTAAAGCGCAATATCTCAAAAATAGGCATAAAAATTTGTCTAAAAATACTATATATTTTAGTTGTATCAAGAAGTCACAGACTTAAGGAAGTAGCTTGAGGAAAGGAGGATGTAGGAAGAATTCCTCAAAGAGCTTAAGCAAAGGCCATAGTACAAGAAATTGAAGGTGGATCATTATGAGAGGCCAATTAAGTTTGTTCTTCAGTATTCCGGTACAAAAAGAATCATGTCTCCATCTTGAAATGACTTAGATTGTTATATGGAGCTTGTTGGGCAGCTCGATGATGAGGAAGACTAGCAAGAAGAGTCTTTTACAAATGCTGAAGTGTCACTCTTTTTTTTCTCTATATTTGTGTACATAAGAGTGTATATATTTTTTATTTAAACTTTTGAAAGCAATTTACCTTATTAGTATTTTTTGTATGACTTTGAATATGTCACATTTTCTGTCTTTATTATGTGTGATTAATCACAACAATTTGTGTGAATTATTAACATGAATGCTTTGGTTTCAGTCATATAATTTTTATCAATCCAGTATAAATAATAACTTCTAGTTAAGTCATTGTCTCAGGTAAGTCCCGTTGAGGCTTACAGGTAGACCTTGTCACTATTGTCAGTAAACTCCATTTGGCTCGAATTAATTAAAAAATAAAAAATAGTAGTATACTATTTATAAATTAAAATTTTATATTGTATTAATAATTTTAGCCATGACTGCAAAATAAAAATAAAATTTATGTTTTAGATATGGAAATAAATAAGACTTGTGTGGTATGTATTTATATGCCCCTAAAATAACTTTGCTCTAGCCCTCCCTTCCCTTCACCAAAAATTGCGACTTATTCTTATATAGTTAAAAAGCCAAAAAAATTTTCCGGTGGGAGTGAAGTGCGTAATATTGTTAGGGCATATCTTTATAAACTATGATCTCCAAATCATTATACTCCAAACTAGGAGTATGGCCATCATCATCATACCTCATTATATTGTTATGAATAATATAATGAATGAACATGTGTATTTCACTTCACTTTTAGATTTACATTGTAATAATATTTTTTATTTAATTTTAAAAATTCGAATGATATACTTAAAAAATATGAAAATTTAGATGTTGCACACTCAAATATGTAAGAATTGTGGTTATTATGTAAATGTGAATGTAGACAAATATGTAAAAGCTGTCGTTGAAACATGTGTTTCCCACCACTCCTGATTAAATGCGGTGAGATGTTTTTAACTGCGGTCTGACTTAAAAAAATTATAATAATCACTATAATTTTTTGAGCATCAGATTATTATTCAGAAGCTTATTTTTAGATAAGTTACAGCCATCCAAAATGACTTATTCCTCACAATGAATATAGATTAAAAGATACAACTCAGCCGGGTCTGTCGCGTGCTCTTTTTTAATTGGACGGTGCCAGTTGCCAGATCAGCTCCAATTAGAAAAAAACCACGTCATTATTTTGTTATTTTTAATGACTAAAACAGAAATAATTATCTTCCTTTATTTCCGCCGTCGTTCCATCCCAAAACGTTCCATTTCCACACCATTCATTCATTCCTTCTCCCTTGGCAATTCAGATGTCGATTCCATCGATCGCGTTAGCTTTCCTCTTCGCCGCTGCGGCGGTGGCCGCGACCGCAGACGCAGCTGCATTCAACGTGTCGGAAATCACTTTCGACGACGGATACCTGCCGCTGTTCGGCGAGCGCAACATTCTGAGGTCTGCAGACGGACGGAGTGTCAAGATTCTCCTTAACCAGCGTTCAGGTAAGAGATTACCACGGTTTGTTCAGCGAATGTCGTAACCTTGTTTGATTGAGCGTTTTGGCAATGCAGGATCGGGATTCATTTCGTCGGATTTGTATTACCACGGTTTGTTCAGCGCGTCGATTAAGCTGCCGTCTGATTACACGGCCGGCGTCGTGGTCGCATTCTACGTGCGTTCTCTTTATTTTTTCGGGAAAAAATGTGCGTAGGTCGATAGGTTATTTAGAAGGGTACAGGAAGATTATATCCACGCTATATCCCATATAATCTCCATGTAACTTATCTGTAACCTACAAATTAATTCTTGCTTCTATAGTTCTGGTAGATATATGTAAGCTACAGGGGATGTTACAAGGGGCATAATGCGGATATAACCCCCTGTACCTTCTGAATAACTTTCGGCGTACGCATCACTTGCGTAGATTTTAGGTACGCAAATATTTTCCTTTTTTTTTGNTGTGGTCGCATTCTACGTGCGTTTTCTTTATTTTGTCGGGAATATATATGCGTACGTCGATTGGTTAGTGCAAGAAGATTATATCCACGCTATACCCCCGTAATCTCCATGTAACTTATCTATAATCTTCAAATTAATTCCTTGCTTCTATAGTTCTGGTAGATATATGTAAGATACAGGGGATGTTATAAGGGGCATAATGCAGATATAACCTCCTGCATCTTCTGAATAACTTTCGGCGTACGCATCACTTGCGTAGATTTTAGGTACGCAAATATTTTCCTTTTTTTTTGGGCTAAATTTTATTTATTTATTTTGAAAAATGAGATGATTGGAATAATAAAGATAATGATAATAATTTAGATGTCGAATGGGGATATATTTGAGAAGAATCATGATGAGCTGGACTTTGAGTTTCTGGGAAATCTCTGGGGACGAGAATGGCGGATTCAGACTAATGTTTATGGGAATGGGAGCACAAATCGGGGTCGTGAGGAACGGTATCGGCTTCCTTTTGATGCCACGGCTGAGGCCCACCGTTACTCCATTGTCTGGACTAATGCAACCATCTTGTACGCATCTTTTTGGAACANTGAATGGCGGATTCAGACTAATGTGTATGGGAATGGGAGCACAAATCGGGGTCGTGAAGAACGGTATCGGCTTCCTTTTGATCCCACGGCTGAGGCCCACCGTTACTCCATTGTCTGGACTAATGCAACCATCTTGTACGCACCTTTTCGGAATATTTACATGCATGCCACTCAATCCTTACGCATTTTTATCATATTTCTAAATTAAAGTATTGAGATAAGACACTCTTAACCATTTTCTAAAATTTTATACTAAATCTTTTTCCTCTAGAATTTGTTCGCTAATAACATCTTTGGATATGAATCAAACTAAGCAGATGAGAGCATATTATGTCAAGACTCCGAACGTAAAGCCATGCTCAGATTGTGTTATAGGAATGTCTCGCTGTGTTATATGAATATTTCATCAGTATTATTTATAAAAGATGAAGCTTTATTCGTTTATTTTGTTGTGTTATTGAAATATTCTCTCGTGTTACTTGATTTGAAGCTATGTTATTCAGCATATTCTCAATATTATTTTAATTTTCATTATTTTATTGGATTAACACGTACCCAAATCAAGTAATGTTGTAGAATATTCCAAAAACTCTTTTTTTTTCACAACTAACGCTGATGAAATATTCTTATAACAAGACGATTATTACAATCTGAACGTAGCTCTACGTTTGGAGTCCTGGCCTAATATTTTTTTCTAGGTTGAATCATGACAACTGCTAATACGACTCACTCCACTAAAAACACATTTTTCTTAACTAATTGCGTTTCTTAATCAATCATTATGCATAATAGTATGTCCTAATCACATTTAAACATCGAGACAGATTTTATATTGACGAAATACCAATAAGAGAGGTGACCAGAAGTGAAGCAATGCGTGGAGACTACCCATCAAAACCAATGTTAATTTACGCCACAATCTGGGACGGCTCCAACTGGGCGACTTCAGGCGGAAAACACAAAGTGAACTACAAATACGCGCCTTTCGTCAGCGAGTTCTCGAACCTCATCCTCAAGGGCTGCCGTCTCGATCCCATACAGCAGTTGCCGGCCGCCGTGCAATGTCGGGAAGCAGAGATGGAAACTGCAGCTGCAGACTACTCGGTGATGTCGGAGCACAAGTATGAAACCATGATGCAGTTCAGACGAGAGTATATGACGTACAGTTTTTGTTATGATGAGGTGAGATACCCGGTCAGTTTCCCGGACTGTAAAATTGTGGAGGGGGAGAAGGAGAAGTTTGGAAGGACAGGGCACGTTGTGCGTCTGACGAAGTCTGCGGTGAAGATGAAGGGAGTTGCGCGCAAGCGCCGATCGAAGAAACGCGGTCAGTTCAATAATAGAAATATGATTCATGGAGATGCCGAGATATGATGATTATTGATTGATATAATTAATTGGACAATATTGAATTAANTGCAGCTGCAGACTACTCCGTGATGTCGGAGCACAAGTATGAAACCATGATGCAGTTCAGACGAGAGTATATGACGTATAGTTTTTGTTATGATGAGGTGAGATACCCGGTCAGTTTCCCGGACTGTAAAATTGTGGAGGGGGAGAAGGAGAAGTTTGGAAGGACAGGGCACGTTGTGCGTCCGACTAAGTCTGCGGTGAAGATGAAGGGAGTTGCGCGGAAGCGCCGATCCAAGAAACACGGTCAGTTCAATAATAGGAATATGATTCATGGAGATGCCGAGATATGATGATTATTGATTGATATAATTAATTGGACAATATTGAATTAATATTTTGAAATAATTTGTGCTTGTGAGAAACAGTTCGGTAATTGGTGATTACTGTAGCATATTGTGATTGTTTATACTTTGGTGCTCATCCATCATTTCCATTTCTTGAAAAGATGTTACGTTCGGAGTCCCTGAAAGCTGGGAGCTCAGATCTCTATTGTATCACGTCAAGAGTCCGGATGAGGCTCACTTCCGGACTCTAGACTTAATATTTTTTCCCATTTCTGATGGGTATTCGTCTATATTGGAGGGCTTCGAAGTATTTAAGTTATGTTGAGGGTTATAAGCAAAACAAATGATCAATGAATAGCTTTCGGCTTAGTTAATACATACTCAAATTCATTCACATTCAAATAGATTTGAGTGCTTTTAAAAGTTTAAGGATTAAATTTACCACATGTAAATACAATTTAATTAGTTTATTTATAGTTGTAAATAAACTTATTTGCTGTTTGATAAGTAAGTTATTAAGGGATTGATGTTAAGCCCGATAGTGCCTTATACATTATTAATTCAAATTTTATTAAATTTAGTTTACTTATTTACTTATTTAATATTAATATATTATTTTTGAAATTGATGTAATATTTATCTCCAAAATATGCGCTCATAGTGCAAAACAAAGTGAGTAATGTTCTTTCTTTTATTTATTAAGCACAAAAGCATTGATTATTTAATTATTTTGCAGGGAATTTTTTTAGTTTTTATGTGTCTATGATATTATAAATTAATTAAAAAATAAACAAATCACATAGAATATTTCATATAACATATTTTGTAAGATTCAATTTTTTATCCTAACATGTCCCCATGCAAAAATAATGTTAATTTATCGTGTGTTGTATGACAATAACTGCTAACATGATGTTGTTATGATTTATTAATTTGCAATAATAATATATAAAACTTTTAATTGAGCAGTGTTAGATGATAGATATATCTAGTGCTTCATCTCATGATTTAGATAGTTTACAACTAAACTTTTAGCTATAGATTTGCATTTAATTAAATATAGATTCTTGTTGAATTCCAATCTGTCATTTGAATCATGCCTAAGGGATAGAGTCAGATTCTGAGGAAAGAAGAAAGAGAGGGAGAGAAAGAAACAGACTTGCCCCATTTTTTTCTTTTGGGGTGGAGGAGGGGTGTTGGCTCATAGAGGGGGTGCCCCAGGCTCAGTGCCCCTTATTATTATCCACAAGATTCAATTATAAGTGAGGGAGAAGGGGAGCAAGCTCCCTACATGGGGGTGAGAGAGTGAGGGCCCTATGGACCCCTTTTACAAGTAAGGAGTCGGTCCTCTTTTTATAGAGAAATAAAGAGGGGAGATGGATATAACATTTGTTCCTTTGTTTAAAGGAAAATAGCGAGGAGATATTTTGGTTTTTTTCTTGCTTAGATCGATCCTCCTGGAGCTTCCCATAATTGGACTTGTCGGCTTCGAGTGGCCGGCTTAGGTGGCCTGATGGTGAACAAAACGGGCCGGGAAATAACATAACAAAGTTTAGTTTTAGATACGTCAAGACAATGGATTGGTTGGTATGCACATAAATACTTCCTTTAAACTGTATTTATATATTTATTAATATAAAAATTGAGTGGTATCACTGTAAATCTTCTGTTTTTAGGAGGTTGCTAGTCAGAGTGGCGCTTGGTCGGAGCAGAGGCAGCCGACCAGTGGATGACCGGTCAGAGGGGTGAGGGGGTCGATCGAAAGACAAGGTGGGCGACATGATTTGTGTGGTATGTAATTTTTTTGTTTTTCGAAGGTAGGGCAGCGATACGTCTCGCGAGTAGATGGCTGAGGTGTGCTGCCAACTACTGGCTGGAAGGCTAGTTGGCCAGCAAGATTTGTATGGTATGTAAATTTTTTATTTTTAAGAGCGACCAGCCATGATGGCAAGCCGATTGAGGTGGCTAGCGAAGGTGGCCGCCCGAGTGGTTCTTCGTATGACCGGTCTCAATGATTGGCCCTGTAGGTTTGTGGTTGTTGGCGTATCTCCGGCGGTGTGATCCTTCTGGCTCGATAAGATCATATTTTTGGGTGTACAATTCTAGGCTCAATAAGATCATATTTTTTGGTGTACAATTCTAGCGTCAAACCTTTCTGGCCGGTCAAATCATGAATGATAAGTACATGTT
Source organism: Phalaenopsis hybrid cultivar (assembly GCA_002079205.1). Lineage (NCBI taxonomy): Eukaryota > Viridiplantae > Streptophyta > Magnoliopsida > Asparagales > Orchidaceae > Phalaenopsis > Phalaenopsis hybrid cultivar. The sequence goes on from JXCR01105049.1 coordinate 193,198, forward strand.
ATGATAATCGTGATTGCAAATTGGGTGAAGAGTTGTGAAAATTGTTAATAATGATAATCAATAGACTAGTCTAAAACTAGAATAAGAAAGAGGACTTTGAAAAGACTTCAAAGCGATAAAAAGGCAAAATGCAATGATTATAAGTTATATATGAATATGATGGAATCTTTTTAAGAGTGAAATTGAATCATTTGATTCTTTATTGACATTCTCAGTTGTTGCAAATCATATTGAACTCTATAGTATGGCATGATACAACCTTTTTATGTAGTGTTAGCAAGTCTTCAAAACAATACTTTTAAATTATTTTTGTAAACATTTACATTTATTTTTGCTAGATTTCTTCATATTTTCAAACTCATTAATTCACTATTATTGAATCTACATATATATCTCATTTAATATTTTTTTGTTCTCTCATTCCAATGAGCAGTTAAATTTTCTAGCACTTTATTAATTTATGCATTGCAAGAAAATATATTTTGATTTTCTTATTAAGCTATTGTATTGATTATTGCTTGATTGGTGCCAAAATTTTAAGCATTTATTTCATATTTATTGAATTGCTTATAAATTAAGACAAGCACAATTGTTTGTTAATATAACAATTAAAGCTCATATTTTTCAAAATTTGAGCTTATTTATTGGCGCATTTATGTGCACATTCAATTAATTTAAATAAGCCAAAAATAAGCAAAATACAAGCTAAGCTTTATTATATATAAAAAAATACCTATACAAGCAAAATACAAACATATATTTTAAAGCTCAGCACATACTAAATATGTACGAAGTTAGTATAGTTTAGGTCGTTGTTTATGAACAGTTCATGTTGGATTCCTTCGTTGTTTGAGCTCAATATATGAACGAGCCGAGCACGAAAAAAGATTTGTTATTTCGTGTTCGACTAGATTTGGGTCGAATTAATTAAATAATATTAGATATATATTATATTTTAAAAACATTAAATTTTATTAATTTTAAATAATTTTAGCTATGATTGTAAATAAAAAATAATTTTTTTATTTTGAAAATGTTTATACATAAGAATTTGGGGGCATGAGTGAAAATAAATAAGAATTGCATGGTGTGCATGTAAATGACAAAACCTTCTTTCACTAAAAGTCAATTTTACTCTTTAATTTGACTCGAGCCTCAAGACTTCGAAGCTGTTATTATTTCGAGCCGAACATAAGTTTCATTGGAATATAAAAATTTGAATTGAGCCGAATATAAATAGACAATTCACAAGTTATTTTGAACATATTATGAACACGAACCTAAAAATAAATAAAATAAATAAATCAAATGAGTTGAAGACGAACAAGTCTTAGGCTCCCCTAAGTTCGGAAAAATTATTGCATACGGACATCGCTTGCAGAGATGCATGCGGTGTCCGATCTACACCGTAGATTACGGTGATCTACGGTGAGGATGTATTTTGGTGGCCTCACCTTATCTTTTTTTTTATTTTTTGTTTTTTTTTTAATTTAATTGCATCCTCACCGTAGATTACCGTGATCTACGGTGTAGATCGGACACCGCATGCATCTCTGCATGCGGTGTCCGTATGCAATAATTTTTCCTACGTTCGACTCATTTATGCCCTTAAGTATAGTCGAGTCAAACTTAATGCATGATGTCCTCAACTTAGCTCAACTCAATCGAAGCTCTGTTACTCACCCATTGCTTCAAATTTATACATATCAAAGTACTTGCACTTAAAAAAAGAGATAATAGAAAAAAAAACTTAGTAATCTCATGTAGTTATGAATTGCATCCAATTAAGATCCAAATTCAGGAAAAATTATTACGTCCCTCGCCCGAACGCTGAGCTGAGTTGTATCACGATCGTTGCCCGGACGCAGCTTGGTGTCCGGGCAGCGGACGTAATAATCTCTGTGTTCAGACGACGGATGTAATAATCTCTCCAAATTCAAAACACACTCTGAGGAATAATCATTAGTTTCTAACATAATTGTGATTAAGACCCAACTCATCTCTCTCCAAAAAAAAGAATGCATCGAGCTTGTTTTTATTAATTAGTTTTAATATGTTAAGTTTTTTTTGTCAAAATTGAAATGAATTCATGTGGCATGAATCTTATTGTAAAGCTCGCCCTGCTAATTTCCTCGAAAAATTATTTCAAAGAACTTCTTCTAGAGATTGTGTTAGATGGAAGAAAAAAAAGAAGACAGTTCTTCACATCCAAAGAACTGCTTCTTAGCTTTAGTTTTGGACAGCCCAAGAAAATTCCCTGAAAGCTTGCTGGCCCGTGAAATGGAATGTCGAGCAGGCTTCTCCTCCTAGGCCGCAGTACGCCTTGTCCACTATTCTTACAAGATGCGAACAGATTGGAGCCGAAACCGAGAAGAGGGACTAGTGTTCGGCACCTGGGCATCCGAAGACCACCTGTAGTCGAGCTCCTCTTCTTCTGGATAGCTGCTGCAGTTCTAAGAATTAAGGAACTATAATCCAGAAAGAATTTGGACAGCTCAATTCCTTTCTGATGTAGCCGAAGAACAGTGCTGTGAGGAAGTGCTGAACCTAGACAGCCGAATGAAGAGAAAGAACCGCATCAAGCAAGCAGTAAACAGGGAAAGCAGAAAAAAAAAACTGCAAGAAATGAAATGCGAAAATGACACAAACACAAGAACAAGAAGATTTATGTGGTTCAGTCCTTAGACCTACATCCACAGAGGGAATCGCTACCAAATTCACTATGACAAAAGAAGAATTACAGTCTCATTATATTGAGGAATCACTATGTCTCTCTAGATCTCTCTCTCTCTCTACAAGACCTCTCCCTCAATTCTAAAGCCTCTCCACTTCTTCTTTCTCTACTTGCTGAATTTTCTTCCTCCTCTTGATCTTCTTGATCAGAATTTTCTATCTCCTTATGGTGGTCATTCCACCCCACAAGACCCCTCATCTATTTATAGATAGATGAGCATCTATTTATAGATAGATGAGCATCTATTTATAGATAGATGAGGCCTTCCAAGAGGCATGAAAATTACAAGTGTGTCATTTATGTCATAATTAAGAGCCATGAATAAACAATAATTGTCCACCTTGACTCTTAATTACAACGCTCTAGAGATTCCCTCAAACTAGCCCCGATGGGGCCCTTAGCCCCCAGTGAAGTTTACTAAGTCCAGACAAAATCTGAAATTAGCAGCGGGTAAAACCTTCGTGAACATGTCGGCAGGATTATCTTCAGTATGAATCTTTTCCACGACTATAGAACCCTTGGCTACAACATCTCTCACAAAGTGAAGCTTCACGTTTATATGCTTAGACCTTTCATGAAAGACTTGGTTTCGAGTTAGATGAATTGTGCTCTGGTTATCGCAAAACTCAGTTACAACCTTCTGACATACATCAAGTTCTTCAGCCATGCCTTTTAGCTACATAGCTTCTTTAATTGCTTCAGTCATAGCAATATATTCAGCCTCTGTTGTTGAGAGAGCCACCACAGATTGAAGGTTGGACTTCTAACTGACTACAATGTCAAAGACAGTGAAATGAATCCGGTTAGTGACTTTCTGGTGTCAATGCTTCCCGCATAATCAGAGTCCACGTATTCAACTATTTTTTCATCTTTGTTCTCCTGCCTTTTAAAGAGCAACCCCAAATCAGTGGTACCTTTTAAGTATCGCAAGATCCATTTTAGAGCTTCTCAGTGAGCTTGTCCTGGATTTGCCATGAATCTGCTGACAATGCTGACAACGTAGGCCAAGTCTGGTCTGCTACAAATCATCCCATACATGATGCTACCAACCCCACTGGCATAGGGGACACCCTCCATGTATTTTTTCTCATCTTCATTCTCAAGCGCTTGAGAGTTTGACAATATGAAGTGCTGACCAATTGGTGTTGAAACTTGCTTGGCCTCATGCATGTGAAACCTTGCCAGAACTTTCTGAGTGCATGACTTATGAGAAAAGAATAAGTTGCCCTTTTTCCTGTCTCTTGTAATCTCCATCCCTAGGATCTTTATAGCAGGTCCTAGGTCCTTCATGTCAAATTCTGAGTTCAACATACCTTTGATTTTCTGGACTTCCTCCTTGCTTCTGTTGGCTACTAACATGTCGTCCACGAATAGGAGTAAGTAGACAACTGTCGTAGTTGCTTCTGACGAAGCCAATCCTCAGCATAAACTCATCAAATCTTTTGTGCCATTGCCTTGGGCTTTGTTTCAGTTCATACAAAGATTTCTTCAGCAATCATACTTTATCCTTGGTTTTAGGAGTGTTGTACCCCTCTGGTTGTTTCATGAAGATGGTTTCTTCCAACTCTCCATGGAGGAATGCAGTTTTAACATCTATCTGCTCTAATTCCAAATTGAATTGAGACGCTACTGCTAAAACTATCCTGATCGAGCAGTGTTTTACCACGGGCGAGAAGATTTTGTTGAAGTCAATTCCTTCTACCTGTGTGAACCCCTTTGCTACAACTGTTGCTTTATACCTGACCTCCGCACTGCCTAGGATGCCTTCCTTCTTTTTGAAGGTCCACTTACAACCAACGACACGTTGGTTCTTCGGTCGATCTACAAGTTGCCATGTCTTGTTCTTCGTCAGAGAAGTTATATCTTCATCCATAACATCTACCCACTTGTGTCTTTGCTTGCTCTTTAGAGCTTCCTTGTAGCTATTCGATTCTGCTTCTTCTATCTCTTCTACGACGATTAATGCATAGGAGATCAAATCTGCATGACCATATCTTTTTGGCGGTCTGATGATTCTTCTCTGCCTATCTCTCACCAACCTGCAGTCATTTGATCTGCCTTCAGATTCAGTTTCTTGATGGTCTTCTACTGCTTCATCTTGATTGTTTGCAATAGTCCCTTGATCTGCCAAGGTTTGTTGTTTTTGCAGCTCCACCTCAATTTGGGTATCCTCCTTAGTAGCACTGTCCTTGGTAACGTAGCTTTGCATGTTTGCCATTTTGGACTCATCGAATACCACATCTCTATTGATGATGCATTTCTGTTGATCTAGACACCACAGTTTGTAGCCTTTGGTTCCAGGTGGATAGCCAATGAAAATGCACTTTAAAGCTCTTGTTTCCAGCTTATCCTGTCTAACATGAGCATATGCAATACATCCAAAAATTTTGAAATTTTCATAGTTACCTGGTTTCTTGTACCACATCTCCAAAGGAGTCTTCATTCCAATAGTTGTCGATGGACATCTATTAATAAGATAGCAAGCGGTTGACACAGCTTCACCCTAGAAAGATTTGGGTAGGCCGGCATTTAAGAGCGTGCACCTCACTCTCTCTAAGAGTCTCCTATTCATCCTTTCTGCCAAGCCGTTCTGTTGAGGAGTGTTCCGGACTATCTTGTCCCTCGTAATATCATTCTTCCTGCATAACTCATCGAACTATTCTGAACAGTACTCCCGGCCATTGTCAGCTCTCAAGTGCTTCAGTTTTGCTTCCATTTTATTTTCAGTGAGAGTTAACCAGTCCCTAAATCATTGAAAAGCTTCATTCTTGGTTTTAAGGATAAAGACTCATACCTTCCTGGTGTAGTCATCTATGATAGACATGAAGTACCTCCCTCCTCAATGAGTTTGAGTTCTGGCTGGGCCCCATATATCACTGTGTACATAATCAAGTGGTTTCTTTGACGTGTGAGTTCTGGTAGAGAACTTCACTCTGGTAGCCTTCCCCAACACACATTGTTCGCAAAACTCTAGTTTACTGACTTGATTTCCACATAACATGTTATGTCTGGACAGTTCTTGTAGACCTCTTTCACTTACATGCCCCACTCTCATGTGCCATAGTCTAGTCCTGTCAGGTTCTGATCGTATTGCGTTAGAGAATCCACCAATTACAGTTCTTCCAATTAGAGAGTAAAGCTCATTCTTCCTAACTCCTTTCATGACGATGAGGGAGCCTTTGATTACTTTGATGCAACCACTTTCTGCCTTGAACGAGCATCCGCTTGACTCCAGCATACCTAAAGAGATCAGATTTATTTTTAGTTCGGGAACGTACCTGACATGTTGCAGTATTCGTTCGGCTCCATCGAACATCTTGATTCTGATTGTTCCACTGCCGACCACCCTGCAAGCCTTGTTATCTTCAAGTAGTACGGACCCACCATTTGCCAGTTGCAGCGTCTTGAACCCGTCCTTCTGAGGACACATGTGGAAAAAGCACCCCAAGTCGGGGATCCACTCCTTGCTGGATTCCGATTCGGTGATCACCAGTGCTTTAGCTGAATCATAGCCATCCGAGGTTATACTTGCTTCTTCAGGATCTTTAGGATTTTCTTGAATTTTCTTCTTCCTCTCCAAACAGTTTCTCCGGAAGCGACCTTCCTTATGACACTGAAAACACTTGTAAGATCTTTTCGTCGACTGACTTGTGTCCTTTCATTTCTTTGATCTTGATCTGCTTTGATTATTTCTTGAGCCCTTTTTGTCTGATCTTCCTCTAATGGTAAGACTATCCCTGCTAATTTCTTCGTTTGTCTTGAGTTTCTTTTGGAGTTCTTTGGCTCTGACCAAAGATTGAACCTCTTCCAGAGAGATTTTTTGCGTTCTTCCATAGAGCATCACATCTTTGAAATGCTTGTAGCTATTAGGAATGGAATTTAGTAGTAACAACACCTTATCCTCGTCATCCATCTTAACCTCGATGTTTTCGAGATCGTCGATAATCTTGTTGAAATCGTCGATCTATTCTGAGAGTGATATGTCCTTGTGCATCTTGAAATAATATAGGCGCTGCTTCAAGAAGAGTCTGTTCGCCAGAGATTTCGTCATATAGAGGACCTCGAGTTTGGTCCAAAGTGCTTGAACCGTTGTCTCTCTCGAAACTTCCCTCATAACCTTATAGCCAAGGCTCAGGATTATCAAGAATCACGTTCTTTTCTTTTTTGGTCATGTCGGCCGGAAATGCCGCCGAGCATTGTAAGGCTTCTGCAATGCCTTGCTGCACGAACAGGGCCTTCATCTTCACTCTCCACAGGCTGAAGTTGTTCTTTCCCGTGAACTTCTCGATGTCGAATTTTGCGGAGCCCATTGACTTGGGTGGAATTTCTCACAGACGACGCCAATTGTTGTAAAGCTCGCCCCGCTAATTTCCTCAAAAAATTATTTCAACGAATATCTTCTAGAGATTATGTTAGATGGAAGAAAAAAAAGAAGACAGTTCTTCACATCCAAAGAACTGCTTCTTAGCTTTAGTTTTGGACAGCCCAAGAAAAATCTCTGAAAGCTTGCTGGCCCGTGAAATGGAATGTCGAGCGGGCTTCTCCTCCTAGGCCGCAGTATGCCTTGTCCACTGTTTTTGCAAGTTGCTAACATCTTGGACCCGAAACCGAGAATAAAGACTGTTGTTCGACACTGGGCATCCGAAGACCACCTGTAGTCGAGCTCCTCTTCTTCTGGATAGCTGTTGCAGTTCCAAGAATCAAGGAACTATAATCCAAAAAGAATTTGGACCGCTCAATTCCTTTCTGCTGTAGCCAAAAAACAGTGCTGTGAGGGAGTGCTGAACCTAGACAGCCGAACAAAGAGAAAGAACCGCAACAAGCAAGCAGTAAACAAGGAAAGCAGGAAAAAGAAAACTGCAAGAAATGAAATGTGACAAGGACACAAACACAAGAACAAGAAGATTTACGTGGTTCGGTCCTTAGACCTAAATCCACAGAGGAAATTGCTACTAAATTCACTATGACAAAAAAAAAAAAGAATTACAGGCTCATTACGTTGAGGAATCACCATGTCTCTCTAGATCTCTCTCTCTCTCTCTCTACAAGACCTCTCCCTCAATTCTAAAACATCTCCACTTCTTCTTCCTCTCCTTGTTGAATTTTCTTCCTCCTCTTGATCTTCTTGATCAGATTTTTCTATCTTCTTATGGTGGTCATTCCACCCCCGCAAGACCCCTCATCCAAGAGACATGAAAATTACAAGTGTGTCATTTATGTCATAATTAAGGATCATGAATAAACAACAAATCTTGAAAAAAGTTATGGCCAAATACATGCATATCACTCAATTTTTATGTATTAACCCCTAAATTTTATGTTTTATAATTATATCACCCAAAATTTTCATATCACATAAAATTAAAACAGCGCGCAGGATCCCAGACTGCACTTATGCCGAGTAAGCAAAATCAACCCATCTAGGTCGTCGCCTTCGCACTGCTTGCTTCGTTGCCAGCATTCTTCTTCTCTCTTTCTATCCATCTAAACAGACAGACATCGGAAAAACTAAGCTTGGGTTCAACACATTCCTGGCGGAGGAAAGAAATCGCGTGATTTGTTCTGTTCTTGCTAGATTACTATTGTCAAGAATCTCTAAAATTGCAACTAAAAGAAGCGAAGAAGCCCTTTTCACATCATCAGGAGCTATCATCTTTTCGTTCGCTGTAATTTCTCATGCAATTCTTGCTTTCATGAAAGTTTGGGAGAGGAAGACTGAGTTCTTGCTACATAATCCGAGCAGTGTTGAATGCTGTCTTCTGATAGGCAACCGACAGTGGTTTTTATATTTTGCTTAATACTTGGTTAAAAATGTTCGAACTTTATTATGTCTGGAGCTTATTGCGAGATTTGTACTGAATGAGAAGTTGGCATGGAGGAAATTAGCGGAAATGGGGATGCGCATGGAAATTTGCTGAAGCCGAATTCGATACGAGCTTCCGGAAGCTTCAAAACCTCTCTTTCCGGTAGATCTGGTGCTAGAAACTCACCTGCTTTCCGAAGGTTGCAATCCAGCAGAACTCCCAGGCGAGATTTGAGATCTGGCTCATGGAGTCTGCAATGGATCAGGAGCAATAGAGTAGTATTTTGGTTGCTGTTGATTACCATGTGGGCTTATATTGGGTTTCATGTGCAGTCGAGGTGGGCTCATAGTGATCACAGGCAGAAAGAATTTGTTGGCTACAAAGATGGGGCTTTCGGTGTTAATAATCAAGAGGATGCATCAAAAGATTCGAAGTCTAATGGATCCAATCCCCCCAATTTTGTTGTGAAGGAACCAAAAGGTGGCAAAAACATTAAAAATTCTGATTCAAGTGATTCTAAATTATCTGTAAAAAGGATTACAAGTATGGTAAAGAGTTCTCTGAGCAAGAGAGGCAGAAGGGTGTTAAAGAAGGTAGCACCAAAGGTTCCTGTGATGGAGAGCACAGAAAATGAGTCGGATGATGTTCTTATTCCAAAGAGAAACACTTCATTTGGATTGATGGTTGGGTCATTTGGGGATATTGAGGACAGAATTTTTGAGTGGAGTCCCGAGAAGCGCAAAGGAACATGCGATAGAAAAGGAAGATTTGCAAAGATTGTTTGGTCACGCACAATTATATTGATTTTTCACGAGCTCTCAATGACGGGGGCTCCACTATCAATGATGGAACTGGCTACAGAGCTTTTGAGCTGTGGAGGATACGTGAAGGCTGTGGTTCTTAGCAAAAAGGGTGGCTTGATGAGTGAGCTTGATAAGAGGGGCATCAGTATACTTGAGGACAAAGGGGAGATTAGCTTCAAGGCTGCCATGAAAGCAGACCTTGTTATTGCTGGATCAGCTGTGAGTTCTTCCTGGATTGGTAAGATGCTTCCACTCAAGAGAATGTTAATGGATGCACCTTCAAGTACCCGCAATTCTTTATCTAAATTTTCTAGATATTTATTTTGTCATTCATAGACTCCACTGCTCCCACATTTTTATTTGAATCATGAAGTTTAGCTATAATACTAGTTGTTGGGGAAAAGTGTACAATAGAGCAATGACAAACATGAGAACTAGAAATATCAACTATGAGGACAAGTGTTATAATATGAGATAAAAATCTATGTGTTTTGATGAGTTTTGCCTATGTATTTAGCTGTATGGAGATAGATATTTTCACCAATTTTAGATTTGAGTGTTGCAGAACCATGTTTATCCAAGCCGTGTAAATGATTGAATTGGGTCAATACTCAATCAAACTGGTTAATCACAAGTGTCTCAATTCAAGATGGTTGAATCAACTTAAATTATCATAAACCCATAGGTCTTCTATATTAGGTTAACAAGATTATCTTCTAGTCCATCTGAGATATAATTTCTCAAATTTGTTTTCAACCAAATAGTTAGAAGAGATAAATCAACCCAATGAGGGCACTTTAGAGGCAATACATAATTTATTATACTTTAAACAAGTGTGCTAGAGACAACTAGCAACGCCTATCAAGTGTGCCTGATTGATGATCAACTATACTGCTTGACATAGACATTAAGTTAAAAAACTTATTCCAAGGCTTAGCTGTATACTTGATATTTAGGGTCTGTTTGGGAAAACTGTAGCAGTTTGAAGAAACAAATGTGAAACTGCTGCAGAAGAAACTAATTTCGCAAAAAGCTGCGATGACTATTACAAATTAATTTTATTTTCAAAAAGTCTGATCACGACTTTTTAGCAACCGCCACACTTTAATAACTCAAGTTGAAAAAAACAGCTTTTGACCTGAGGATTTTCTAAAAAACAGCAAGAAATCAGTTCCCCAAATAGAACTGTAGCGGCGGCCTGAAAAGCAAGACAGACATAAAACTGCCCCAAACAGACCTTTTGTTAGCCACCAAAATTTATTNACGTTATTTGTAAAAAATGAAGTATTATTCGTTTATTTTGTTATGTTATTGAAATATTTCTCCATGTTACTTGATTTGGGGCTATGTTATTCAACATATTCCCAATATTATTTCAATTTTCATTATGTTATTGGATTAACACAGACCCAAATCAAGTAATGCTGTGAAATATTCCAAAAAAT
>JXCR01105049.1:213987-233280 GCA_002079205.1 Phalaenopsis hybrid cultivar
GTTTTTGTAGAGCTGTTGAATGATCTGTGTATATTGATGCCAAAGGATGAATATGACATGAACTGCATGCTCTGTTTAAATACTTGAGTAAACTTATTAGTTCATATAAGAAGTAAGATAATTTCATACTGTTATGAAACTTGTGTATCTACTGAAAGTAATGGACATGTAAGAAATTGAAGAATTTAGAAGATACTGATGATCCAATTAACTGCAGAAATTGCAGTGTATAGTTAAATAAAAATGGCTGTTATACATAACAAATAGTTTCCACAGACATATTAGTATGAGAATGTGTATTTTACTTTTGTATTAATATGTGATGTAATCACCTAGATATTCGTATGTGAAGGTGTATTTTACTTTTGTATATGTAACTGTGCTTCTTTGATCTGATCAGAAATATTTGAGTTATATAAATGTAGCTCGATTCTTTTGTATTTTCATGTCTTAACATTTGAATTTTAATTTTGTTGAGAAAATTACAAATTCTGCTGACAAATTGTTTATTTAACTAAAAAAGTCTGTAAATAAGCTGTTTACAAAACACACAACTAAACAGCTAAACAGTTTATCCACAACAGGGGCAGAATAGTCATTTATCCAGAATCAGTTGTTTTCTAAACGCATAAGCCAAACAGCCAGCTAGTTTATCTGGATGAGCTGCTCATCAGCAGATTATCAGGATAAGTTGCTTATCAGTAGAAGCTGGATAAGCTGCAGCTGCCCCAAACAGACCCTAATATTTCTAGGAGATGAAGTGACATGTAGGCATGATATATTATAATATTTTGGATTCGCTATATTGAAGGACGAGGATAAAACAAGCGTATAATTTTTAGGATTTAGGTTAGGTGTTTAAATTTAGATGTGCCTTAAGATGACAATGTTATAAACGACAGACTATCATGTAGAATTTAACAATATTTATAAATTTGTAATTAGGCATGTTATATTATATGGATTTTTGTGTGACAGTAAAGATATCATTTATAGACAAGTTGGCTGTGAAAAAAATAAAAATGTTATAATGGATGTATAAAAATATTAGAAAAAATAGTTTGATTTTTATATTAAAGGGATGGTTAAGTATATCTATCACCTGTAAAATTAGGGTTTAAAAAGTCCATGGCAAAATATCACGTTGTAGTAGGTTTTATTTCTCATGCAGCACTCGTCAAGGATGAAAGGGGTTAATTAAGCACNGCAAAAAACTTATTCCAAGGCTTAGCTGTATACTTGATATTTAGGGTTTGTTTGGGAAAACTGTAGCAGTTTGAAGAAACGAGTGTGAAACTGCTACAGAAGAAACTAATTTCGCAAAAAGCTGCGGTGACTATTACAAATTTATTTTATTTTCAAAAAGTCTGATCACGACTTTTTAGCAGCCGCCACATTTTAATAACTCAAGTTGAGAAAAACAGCTTTTGACCTCAAGATTTTCTAAAAAGCAGCAAGAAATCAATTCTCCAAATAGAACTGTGGTGGCGACCTGAAAAACAAAGCAGACATAAAACTGTCCCAAACAGACCTTTTGTTAGCCACCAAATTTTATTTAACTTTCTCTAATATAAACTAATTTATATATAGTCTATCTTATATCATTAGTCTTGACTTTGCTTATAGATAAAGAGCATAAGACACAAAATTTCATACAATTTTAGGGGATAATCTATTATGTTAATATAATTCTAGACAATCCTAAATTTTAAAGTCTATTTTCCATCTCTCTCTCCTTTTTTTTAGGACACAGGTGCTTTGACATGGACCAGTAATTGGATTTTCTCGATAGCAATTCAAGATATCAAACCACGAGTCAATTCTATTTGCTTCTTCATTGTGCTTGTAATGCTAAGTTAGGTTTAGTTAGATTTCACTAGAAACATAATGAGGCTATTAGTCACAATAGTTAGTGTATGCGAACTTGTCAATGTGAGAAGCACAATGATAACTTGATTTCAAGTTAGTTCCTAAAGATGGAGGATCATCTTACCTGAAAGATCCAACATGTCCTTGAGCTGTATCTCATTTTTCTCTATCTTCTCTCCATCAAGAATCTATCATGTTACTGGGCATCATCAAAATACCACAAAACCACTTTATGTTATTTGATGATGATATATTCCACCTCTTGGGATTGAGTATTGCAGACACTTTACATTTATGACCACTGAAGTGTGTGGTTGAGCCAAGTAGTTCTTTTTATTTGGAAATCACCTAGGAACAAAACTACATAGAGTTTCGAGATGTTTGTCCATGATTCCTACAAAGTTAAGTTAGATCCCATCAGATTGCTTGCTCAAATCAACTCACTCCTCATTATGAATGATTTTGTGAAGTTTTTTTGCTTTTCATAACCTTCAGTAAAGGACCATTAGGTGGTTCTTGAACCTGTGGAAAACATCACCTTCTTACTGATTTCAGGAGAAGGTCTCTACACATCTGTGTGTACAAGAACCAACTTTCCATTGATATCTCTTGGAGGCTCTTGTTACTATGTCACATTCATTGGTGATCATACATAAATTTATGAGTTTATTTCTTGAAGCATAAATCTGATGTATTTAATGGGTTCAAGACCTGGAAGACCATGATTGAGACAGAGACAGACTTAAAATTGAAATGTCTGAGGTCTGATAATAGAGGTGTGTACATTGATGGTGGGTTCAAGGAGTATTGTGCAGCTCAGGGCATCAGAATGAAGAAGACCATTCCAGGGACACCACAACAAATGGTGTTTTAGAGCGCATGAACAAGACCATTAATCAGCGGGCTAAAAGCATGATATTGCATGCGAGACTACACCTACTTTCTGGGCAGAAGCGGTCAACACTGCAGTTTACTTGATCTACAGGGGGCCATCTATTCCATCAGACTGTAAATTGCCTATGGAGATCTGGAGTGGGAAAGATGTTAAATTTTCTAACCTTAAAACTTTTGTGGTGTGAGTTTTCTCGTTCCAATTTCTCTGGCTTTCTTTGTCAATCGTTGTTTATCCCACAACAATTGTTTTCCGCCCATTAGGTGGTTCTCGAACCTGTGGAAGTCATCACATCCTCATTGGCTTCGAGTGACAATTATACCTCAGTTTGTGTGCAGCTCAGTAATTGGGTGGGCTCATCTCAATAGGCTTATACCCATAAACTATTCAATGATTGGCCCAAACATACTATTGACCAACAATTGAACTTAAATTGGGTAGCTAAAAGGCCATTTTCAACCTTTTTGATTCAACGCGAACATTCATTGAGCGAACATTCATTAACTTCTTTAACATCTTTATGAAGTTTCATACAAATGGTATAACATAGTGAGATACTTGTTAACTTCAGCGTTCAATATTTTATTAAGGCTTGGAATAAAAAATTTGTTAACTCCCTTTGTATTGCTTTGTCCAAGGCTCGTTCGACAACTCTAAAGTATTTGTGGCCTATTCTCTTGCTGCAATCATTGTTTGAAAGGTTGCATTAGCAGGAACTTGCTTCGAGACACAAGGCCTTAAAAATTCTACATCCTTATGGGTAATTGTTGCACCCTTCATATGCCCATTTTCTTAGCTCTAATCAAAGGTTCTATCAGGCACATTATCAGGCACATTATCGCATTGGAAGGAGAACTAGTGTAGGAGTAGAAGTAATAGAGATGATTAGATATGGAGTTGCAAGAAGCTGAAAAATGGAACTATCAATTTGGAGTTCTACTCTTTTGTTTGTGGTGTGTTGAAGGAGAAATATCCAAAGAAATTCTCTCGAGGCATTTTAATAACACTAATGTGCATACTTTCACTTGATTTTAATTCTTTCGGCGATAAAGATTGAATATTAATGATTAGTGCTGAAGTGATAGGTGTTGCAGAGTATCTAGCATCGATTCAGCTTTGACATTCACAGAAACTAAGTTTTGATTCATAGTGGACTCTATATTTTCCTTCTTAGTAACTATATAAGCAAAGAAACTGATAGTTTCCACACATTTGATGATTCTATTACTATTGGAATAGCTTTTTTTGTATCAACTTCTAGTTCCCTCCCTCTTTCTTCTCAAATATCGAGCAATACTTTTAGGATTGAAGTTTTTAATATTCTCCATGATCAAGATGTGAAGCAAGGGCCTTTAATCCATAATTTAAAGCTTTCATAACATAATCAAGGTGACNCAAATTTTAACGTGTTCATGGGTTGTTTGGTTCAGTACTATTAAATATTGTGTGCCTCATTCAGTGGTATGTTTTAAGGCGAGATCGGATGTGTCTTCCTCTTTTTTTTTCATATATTGTCGTTTTTTGTTATACAATTTTTGCGATTATTTGAAGCTAATCAAGTCATGAGAAAACTGCAACGATCTGATGGATTTATCCTTTCATGATGTTTATTGAATTTAAGTACATGATGATCTCTTATAGCGAGTCATCTCTTCCTGCGTGCTTTCATGTTTTTCAGTTTGTATTGTTGGTTTTGCAATTCTTTTTGTGCTTTTGAATGCATGAATTGCATGAGAAAAATATAATAATTTTTGAATGGAATTTATGAATTTTAACTCACATTAAAATAAAAAACAAACAATGTTTTTTCAATTAAAACAACCAGCTTGGGTTTTAATCTATCAGGGTGTTACTTGATCCTTGTGAGCACTCATTTGTTGTAAAACATGTGATGTAAAGATCCACTATGATTTATGACTTGAAATTTATGAAGTATGTACCTTTGTGCATGCTTTTCACTGGTGATATTTTGTAATGGACATAATTGAATATATGGTATCTCATTTTAGTAGTGATTGATCTAGTGACGGGGTTGTAACAATGGTTGATCAAGGCATTATGTTTCTAGGGAAGAGAAGCATAAAATCAAGTGTTGTTGAAATGATAATTTTTGTAGCATGAATGACCTCTTAAAATGTATAATTTTTGTAATTTTAATAAAGTTGAAGTTTGTTTTTGTAGAGCTGTTGAATGATCTGTGTATATTGATGCCAAAGGATGAATATGGCATGAACTGCATGCTCTGTTTAAATACTTGAGTAAACTTATTAGTTCATGTAAGAAGTAAGATAATTTCATACTGTTATGAAACTTGTGTATCTACTGAAAGTAATGAACATGTAAGAAATTGAAGAATTTGGAAGATACTGAGATCCAATTAACTGCAGAAATTGCAGTGTATAGTTAAATAAAAATGGCTGTTATACATAACAAATAGTTTCCACAGACATATTAGTATGAGAATGTGTATTTTACTTTTGTATTAATATGTGATGTAATCACCTAGATATTCGTATGTGAAGGTGTATTTTACTTTTGTATATGTAACTGTGCTTCTTTGATCTGATCAGAAATATTTGAGTTATATAAATGTAACTCGATTCTTTTGTATTTTCATGTCTTAATATTTGAATTTTAATTTTGTTGAGAAAATTACAAATTCTGCTGACAAATTGTTCATTTAACTAAAAAAGTCTGTAAATAAGCTGTTTACAAAACACACAACTAAACAGCTAAACAGTTTATCCACAACAGGGGCAGAATAGTCATTTATCCAGAATTAGTTGTTTTCTAAACGCATAAGCCAAACAGCCAGCTAGCTTATCTGGATCAGCTGCTCATCAGCAGATTATCAGGATAAGTCGCTTATCAGCAGAAGTTGGATAAGCTGCAGCTGCCCCAAACAGACCCTAATATTTCTAGGAGATGAAGTGACATGTAGGCATGATATATTATAATATTTTGGATTCGCTATATTGAAGGACGAGGATAGAACAAGCGTATAATTTTTAGGATTTAGGATAGGTGTTTAAATTTAGATGTGCCTTAAGATGACAATGTTATAAACGACAGACTATCATGTAACTTTAACAATATTTATAAATATGTAATTAGGCATGTTATATTATATGGATTTTTGTGTGACAGTAAAGATGTCATTTATAGACAAGTTGGCTGTGAAAAAAATAAAAATGTTATAATGGATGTATAAAAATATTAGAAAAAGTAGTTTGATTTTTATATTAAAGGGATGGTTAAGTATATCTATCACCTATAAAATTAGGGTTTAAAAAGTCCATGGTAAAATATCACGTTGTAGTAGGTTTTATTTCTCATGCAGCACTCGTCAAGGATGAAAGGGGTTAATTAAGCACNTCGCTTAAATTTAGCTAAGAGAAGATAATGTTTGTTCATTTGTTTGTTTTTGTCTTTCTCCTTAATCCTGAAGTGCCTGTTGCTCAACAATGCCCTCTTATCAATTGGTAGCAACCAAATGATGGCCAATATATGTTGTATTGCTCTTTCAAGCTCACTAACATTTGTTAGCATTGAGTAATTCAAGGGAGACGAGGGTTTGTGCATTGGTTTCAGCATTTGTTAAATCTTTTCATCTTAATTGTAGTTTTACTGATATCTTTATAATCTAGTCATTTGACCACCTGCATGCAGGTAGTGTTTCTTTATCTGCACAAGCTCAACTTGTTTATATTCTATTTTAAAATTAACACTTCCATTTCAAATGATAGTGTCAACAAAATTCTTCCATAAAATTAAGTATAATAGTTGGACAAACATTTTATTTCAGAGTGGGATGACTAACTTGAACTCAGGATTTAGGACTCCATATGACTGTTAATATTAATGACCGGTGCATCCTAGGTCTCTTAAGTTATTATAACGAACTAATCCATCAAATCCAAAAATTGAATAGAAGAGAAATGATTGCGAGCAGTTCAACGGAACCTTCTCTAAAGAATGAACATTAAAGTCAGGATCTTCCTTCAACCCAACTTCAACTGGGAAGGGTAGATGAAGGGCATTGATGCCGGACTAACAGGCTTGTCGATAAGAGTGTTTGGCCTTCTGTTCGTTTCCTTAGTTCTATAGTAGGCTTCATTCTTATCCCACTTGATTCTTTGCGTTATTTTCACGGAGATTTCTATTGAATGCGCTGGTCCTATGACGACTTCTGTAAGTAGGTTCAACCTTCGAGTTTGCTTTTGTGTGCTTATTTGAGAATCTCTTGCTATTTTATTTTCTTGCACTTTTTTGACATGTAGTTTTTACTTTGATAGTTGTTACTTTATCTTATTGACACTTAAGATCTAAACATCTATTTAATAAAAAATATAATTAATTATTGCTTGCTCAGCCATATATTCTTAACTATTATAAAGGCAATATGAGAATAAACTTTTCACACTGCTTTGAAAGCACATGATTTTCTTAAAATTATTTTTACGACAAATAGAACTGTGTATGATATATTGTGAAAAGTAAATAGCTCAGTTCAGCTTGTGAAGTTAAGAAACCTCTATAAGTAAATAACTACAAAATGGATACGCTTAAAAAAAATAATAATGCAAATATTTCACATTGGCTTTTATTGCAACTGATTTATCACCTGTAAACCCCATGACACTTTTCTAAGAGGTTTGAAAACAAAAGCTGATCTGTATTTGTAGTACTTTTTTGGTGTTCCATGTTGTTTATGTTAAATATTAGATTGATCTATCTACTCTTATATGTTGTAAAAGCTTAGAGAATTGAGAATAATATAAGGTGGCCCGTAGGGAGTCCAAGAAAATATTTAAGACGCTAAGAATTCTGTTTTTAGTGAGAACAGTAAGATTTATAAAGAGGTTTTAAAGGGCACTTTAACCTTAAGCAAAATTTTTCTAATTAAGCTCTTCTAAATCTTCTAATGTTCATTCGCATAGTCTCATCATAAAATTGAAGTTCAAATACTTCTGTGATAAGAACTCCCAACATATGATCAATATAATGACAATCTAAATATAAATAGTAGGATTAGTAGCATCAAAGCAATGAAAAATAATATTTTCATAGAGTACTGGCAAGCAAGTAGGAAATAAATTAATAATTATAACCATAAAACATACAATTTGTTTTACTAAACTTCAAGTAAAAGCTACAGAGTTAGCTTCTTCTTCAAGCTTATACATATAAAATACGTTATATACTATTAGTATTAAAAACTTCCAAGTTTGCTAAGGAATGAACTAAAATGCGAAAGCTTAAATTATAAGCTTCTACTATAGAAATACCAGATTCACTTAATATGTATGGGCAATCAAGATAGATGATAGTAGGTATTATGGAATTTAGTTCTAAATCTACCAGTAATAATATTGAGTCTTTAGCAACAATAAATTATAGAAGAAAAATGATTATACTTTTCCTTAAAACAAGTCTTTTATCCTTTAAAATCCAATTTGGAGATTCAAATTTTTTAACTTGATACTTCTTAAAATCTCACCCAAATAATTAACTCTTAAATACGCTTGAATGATTTCTTGCCTATAACNTAAGTTGGTAATATTCATGAAATCTTTTTCATTTTTTAATACTCCTTTAAAAAACATAGACACTTTGGCATTTTTTGTCATGTAATTTGAAGTGAAATGTATGTCACAATATCAAGTTAGATACAATATGAATTTACAAAAATTAATGATTGTTAACAAAATATTGATTTCTTTTTTATTTCAACTAATTTCTAAACCAATCACTTCTACACATAAGAACTTGAAAGGTATGTGTATTTAATGTTGAGTAATATGTTTCTATAACTGCTTAGTAAGCGTTGAAAGTGGATTCTGATGCAATAGTAAAAATAGGTATTGAATGTATTTCATGAACTATTATAGATAATATAAAAAATTTTGATTTGTTAGTTTTCCACAAGGTAAAACATGATATTAATTATAAGTCTTTTTTTGTTGAGATATAATTACCATCTTACAAGTAGAATATGTTGAGTAATGTGGAGACCCGATCCATCGAAATTTAATTAGTTTCTTAATTAAGAATTTCACCTACTGCTCACATATTTTCCCACCTACCGCTCACATACTTTCCCACCTACCGCTTACCTACCTCCCACTTACCTCCCACCTACCTCCCACCTACCGCTCTCATGGTTTTTATAAATAGCCTCTTTTAGCTTAAAGGAGAAGTCAAACCAAGGAAGGCCAAGCCAAGTCCTTTTGAGTGCTAAGAGAGAGAGATGAAGGGAGAGAAGAAAATATAGATTTTCTTGTAAACATCGAGACGCTCGACAGTGTAATTCCTTGAAGAAATAAAATCCTCTGTAGCTCCGTGGTCGTAGGTAAATTTACTGAACCATGTAAATCTGTGTCGCTCTGGTGTTTTTTCTACGTGCAATTTTACTCATTCCATTTTTCGCTTTATTGCCATCGTTTTTCACAACAGAAAACAAATTCGAACTTTACATTCTCAATGATAGTACTAATTAAAAAAATTCAAATATTTCCCTACTGGTTTTAAAAGACAATTCTCTTAAAGTGAAATTATTATTTTGCCTAAAATGATTAGCAACTTTCTCATTAGAATTACATGTATTTTCTATAACATTTAAATTTGTGCCATGAGCATTTACATTGTCATAATACAACTCTTGTAGTGACTCATGAATAATTGTAACATGCGTCAAAGCTGTTTTAGGTAGATAAATCTTTACAACAACAACAACAACAACAAAGCCTTAATCCAAAACCATAGCTACCATGAATATTTTTGAAATCTTCTACCACTCTAGCGACGTGTCCATTTAAATCTCCTCCAATAAAAATTCTTTCTTCAAGAGGTATCATTTGTATTAAGTCTTCTAAGTCATTCCAAAATTTATCTTTAGACCTTGTATTCAAACCTACTTGAGGAGCATAAACACTTATAATATTAAAAATCTTAGATCAATGATAATCTTAAGGACTATAATTCTATCACCAACTCTATTAAATTTTATAGCATTATCTTTCAAACTCTTATCTATAATTACACCTACACCATTTCTAGTGCGACTCTTACCAGAATACCAAAGTTTAAAACCTAAATTATCAATCTCCTTAGCCTTTTCTCCAACCCACTTAGTTTCTTGAATACATAAGATATTCAATAGAGTTGGTGGTAGATAAATCTTTGACAATGTAAATTTAATCAATTTCATTTTTGATCTACTCAAGCACAGTGTTGACCTTATTATTCAGTCAGCCTTTTTCTTGGTGTATATCCAATCTCATCGAGACACAGGACCTCCCTCATAGTGTCACTAGATGATTGAAATGAACACATATTAGAAATGACTTAAACCTCACATGAGCTAAAACTAGTTAACACTAATTTAACCTAAAATTAAAATCCATATAAAAAAAATTAAAATAAACTAAATGAAAACAAAGTCAAACATAACCACAATTCAACCAAAGTAAATGTGAGCTAAAAACACTTAATTTTATCAATCAAACCCCATTAAAAGCTTTCACTCAAAATCTATCAAATTTTCTCTCTTATAGGGAGGGGCCTACACTTGTACTTGAAATATCTTGAAATAAATAGAGCTCACTTCTTGACCAAAACAATCATCCGTCCTCCCATGGTATACCATTCCATGATTGCAAGTTTTTCGATCACAAAACAAGCTAAAAAGGTCTTGAAGCGCTAAACATGCCCGACATAATCATGCCACCCTTTGACGTGACTACACCACAGATGGGCATGACCATGCCAAAAATGTTGTGGTTATGCCAAGGCCCCTCCGATGGCATAGTCATGCCTCGAGGCGACGTAAACATGCCACCCCTCTCGATGCGTAGGCACAATTGTGCTACAAGGTGGTGTGATCACGCCATCAATAGTTCAACTCCTCTCGTTCGATTTTGAATTTTGAATTTTCAATCGCTCTTCCCTTCAGCCACCACGGCCTCTAAACCTTATTTTAACCCCTCACTTGCCTCTAGGCAGAAGGATCCACCACCCCCTTTCTCTCCTTAGCTTACTCTTTGATCAACCATAAAATTACTTATTTTTATGCACATTTTATGCTCAAATTTTGAGGATATTATGCTTTAATGAGAATTATTTTTATGTTTTTTGTTGCAGGTGCAAGAAAATGAATTTAAGAGTAAAAAGGAGCAAAAATACATCAAAAAGGAGCAAAATTGGCTAAATTGAAAAAAGTATCAAACTAGCCGAACTGGCGCCTAGGCGCTAGATGCAGAAATTGGCTGGCGCCTAGGTGCGACAATTGGGCATCTAGGCGTCACAGTTACTTTCTAGAAGATTCATTGAATGAGGCCGAATTTTGAAGAGATGTCTGAAGCAACCCTTGATCATTTTTGAAGCTCTATAAATATGGATTAATTTCGAAGGGCTAGGGGGTCCGATTTATAGAGTCTCATAGTGTGTGAGTGTTAAGTGTGTGAGAAGTTTTCTTTGTGAGTTTTTGTTATTTCTAGAGTTTGCGAGACTTGTAAGTGCAGTTGGAGTCAGAGAAGTCAGATAACTTCAAATGAGTGCTTGGGGGAATATTTAGGATAAGTATTTGTATCATTATCCTTAAGTTGTGTACAATGCATCAGAGTTTTATAAATATGTTTTGTTTTTTTATCCCCATGCTTCGTGAGTAGTTTTCTTGTCTTTCTCCTTGCAATATGAAGTAATTAAGTAAGTGATTTTGATTTTGTTTAGAACTTCTTTTATTCCTAAAAACTTTGATAATATTTTCACCGGTCCTTCATTACTTCACAAATTGGTCACTTGTATTGTTAAAACCTATTGAGGAATGATACACCAGAATAATACATTATTTTAAGTACATAGTTTATGCTTATTTTTGGTGATATTACACATTAAAGAAGGGTATTTCATATTTTTGTTGCAGGTATATCATTTTTAGGTATTTGGAACAAAAATGAAAAAAAAGACAAAATTTGGAGCCAAAATAATGAATTTTGGAATTCTGGCGCATGATGCCCCAGATTGGCGCATGATGCGTCGTTTGATAGACGCTTGGTGCATGATGCACCAAAACTGGTGCATGATGCGCAAGAGATGACTTTTTGCAGATTAAAATGGTTCGAGATGAATTTTGCACAAGTTTTCAAAGGGACACTTGTTCTACACACCTATTGGAGTAATTCAATGCATCTAAATACTTTCGAAGGTTCTTTTATGAAGGGATATGTCTCTTGGATCAAATGACACATCCTTTGAATTCAAAAGAGTTGAATTTTGGAGGGAATTTTGAATTCCTTCTGAAAAGAGGCAACCTAAAATAAAAGAGGAAGATTTCAAGGCGTTGAGGGAGGACGAAAATGACAAGAAAGCGTTAAAGGCAAGGACAAAAGAAGAGAAGATTTTCTTCTAGGGTTGTAAGAGGAGATGGAATGTAAGAGATTTCTTTTTCATTACACTTCTAAGAGAGAATTGAGTGTGCTTGTAAAGAGAGAAATGCTTGAAGAAAACTACTAGGGATTTACTTGGGAAGGATTGTGAGATAAGTTGTGTCTTTTATTTCTTTTATTTTTTAAACATGTTTTTATATATGAAATCTGTATTTTGTCGTATACTTCTCATGAGTTCTAAGTAGTCTTCTTTATCCTTCTTCTTACTTTGAAATATGGTTTTGTGAAGAATTGATTTTGTTTTCTATGGATTTAAATGTCAATAATTTGTGATTATTTGAAATCCGATCTTCATTTACTTTTCAATATGACCAATTGAAATGTTAAAATATGTTGAGAAACATATGTTCTGAAAAGGCTATGATTTCTACAACAGTGGGAGAGTCACATTTAATTTCATGGGAGAGTATGTCATCCATGAAATTGAGTATAAATAAATAAGGAAATATACTTTGTTGGATACCGAATTGAAGATTTTAAGGTGGTAGATTAAAATCTCCAATTTGGTCCAGTTGATTGGAAACTAATGTGAGATTGATAGCCCTCAAGGGAGGGAGTAGTGGGAGCTCTAGAGCGGCAGCCGATANTTCAGCTTACATGACAACAAGAAGTTATGCCTATTTCTAGACATGCGAGACTAAATTTAGAATCTTCTAAACTCTTACAATTATTTCTAGAAAAAACATACTGTAGATTCTTCCCATTTAAATATTTTAGAGTATTCTCATTTAATACAAATATACTAGAATGTTCTAGTTAACAATATATAAAATATTCTATAATATTGGAGAAGTAACAACAATCTTATCACTCTTTAATGCGAATTTCAATTACTCTAATCATATCGCGTAACAATTCAAATTTTCCTCTTGGAAGTGTACTTGTTAATTTCTGCTAGTTTTTCTTCAGTTTTGCAATGTTTGAGTTTAATTTCTTGATTTGGCTCAACTTATCTAATGAAATAATATTTGATATCAATATGTTTAGTTCTGCCATGAAATATAAGATTTTTTGTCATTGTTATAGCTGATTTTCTATCACAATAGATTTCTGTAGCTCTTATTTGTGGCTTCCCCATATCTTCTAATATGTATTTTAGCCATAACTTTGTAGTTGTGGCAGTTGCAATGCTTCAGGTGGTGATTGTGCAACAGTTGTTTGTTTCTTTGATGCCCAAGAAAATATTCCTGAACCCAGTATGAATGCATATCCTAAGGTGCTCTTTATGTCATCCATTGATCCAACCCAATCACTGTCAGTATATCCAATTAGTTTTGAGTTAGGAATGGATTCATACCAAATGCCATAGTCCCTCGTTCCTTGTAGATAGCTAAGAACTCTTTTAGCTACTCTTTGATAAACTTGGCTTGGACTTTGCATAAATTTTGAGAGTGGACTTGTTGCATACATGATGTCTAGTCTCGTCGTTGTTAGATAAAGTAAGCTCCAATGAGACTTCAATTGAATGTGTTGCCAGGCTTCGATGCATTATCATCTTTCATAAGTGTCTTGTTTCTAGTGGAGTAGCTACTATCTTGCAATTATTCATCTTAAATTTCTTTAAAAGATTTTTTGTATATTTCTGTGGTGAGATGAAGATCTCTCTTTCATTATGAATTACTTCTATCCCAAGAAAATAATGCATCAGGCCTAAATCGATCATCTCAAATGTCTTCTTTAAAATATTTGTCATCTTCTCATTATTTTCTCCATAGATGGGATCATCTACATATTGGGAGACAATGAGAGTGTAGTTCATACCTTGAGTTTTGATGTATAATATTGGCTCACTTTTGCTCCTCCGAAAGCCTTGCCCTATAAAGTAGTTGTCAATTCGACTATACTAAACCCTTGGGGCTTGCTTTAATCCATACAAAGCCTTCTTTAACTTGAGAACTTTGTCTTCTTGACCTTGTAATACAAAGTCGGTTGTTCCACATAGATCTCTTTTTTCAAGTAGCCATTTAGAAATCCATATTTGATATCTAGTTGATATATCTTCTCCTTGTTTTGCGCTGCAAGTGCAACTAATGGTCTAACTGTATCATGCCATGCAACTGGAGCAAATATCTCATTATAATCAACTCCAAATTGTTGTGAGTATCCCTTAGCAACTAGTCTTGCTTTTTATTTTTGAATTGATTTATCAAGATTGAGTTCTATCTTGTAGACCCGCTTGACTCAATTACCTATTTTTTGTGTTGAGTCTATTGGCTCTCATGTTTTATTTTTCTCGATCATTTTTATTTCTTCTTCCATAGCGTTTCTCCATACTTCTTGCTTTGAGACGTCTTCAAAGCTTTTTGGCTCCATGATTGTCAAGTTACAATGCTCATAGATTTTTGCTAGAAATTTGTTTCTTCTAGGTGGTGATTTTGGAGATGGGTTTGCATCTTGATCTATCTCTTGCATAGGTGCTTGTGTTGATAATCCTGGTTGATTATTGGCTTCTTCAACTTGATGTGTTATTGGCGCCATGTTGAAACTCATTTCAACCTTTTTTGTCTACTAATTGTATGTAGCATCTTCATCAAATTCCACATCTCGCCTAATGATAAGCTTCCGTGTTCTTAAGCTATAGACTCGATATCCTTTAGATTGAGTATTATAGCCTAAGAAAATTTTCTTTTTTTTTCATTTAATTTACTTATTTTTTCTTGTGGAATGTGAACATAACAAATGCATAAAGACTTTTAGATGTCTAGCTGAAGGCTTTCTTCCATTCCAAGCTTTAGTTGGTGTATTGTCTTTCACGACTTTAGTTGGACATCTATTTAGTAAATAGACTGCAGTATATACAACTGCTACCCAAAATTTTTTTGGAAGAACCATATCCATTAGTATGATTTTTGCTATTTCCATAATAGTTCTGTTCTTCTTTTCAGAAACTCTATTTTGCTCTGACGCATATCCAACTGTATGTTGTCGTTCAACGCAGTCATCTTCACGAAACTGATTGAAGTTATTTGAGGTATATTCTTTACCTCTATCACTTCTCAGTGTCTTCAAGTAACAACTGCTTTTTTTTTCAACATAAAACTTGAATTTTTTAAAAATTCTAAATACTTGCGATCGTTCTTGCTAGAAATAGACCCAAGTCAATTCTGTTTAGTTATCAATGAAAATGATGAAATTTCTGTTTTTCTCTTGTGATAGAGTCTGCATTGGTCCACAATGTCAATATGAACAAGTTCTAATGACTCAATTCTCCATGCTTTGCCTGATGGAAATAGTTGTTGATGTTGTTTGCCGAGCATACGTCCTTCACATACATCATTGATTTCTTTTATTGTAGGGAGATCTTTTATCATGTCTTTTTGGTGGGGAATCTTTGACCCATGAAAATTGAAATGCTCAAGTCACTTGTGCCAAAGCCATGATTCATCTATTTGTGTCTTCATTGCCATTTTATTTATGTATCTTCACGAAATAGGAAAACACCTTCTCTCTTTCATCTTAATTTTTGCAATTTTATGAGATTTGTTCTGCTTGTCGTGTATTGCGCAAACATCTCCCTCAAAATTCAAAGTGTATTCTTTTTCGATCATTTGACTCTCACTCAGTAGATTTTGATCGATGTTTGGGACTAAAAGTATATCATTGATATATCTCTTCTCTTTTCTTGTGTTAAAAACTATGGTGCCTCTTCTTGTTGCCTCCATAAAATCATCATTTCCTATTTTGACTTTTGCTTGATTTTTCATGACTACAAAATATTTCTTCATTTTTTTCTTATGTGATTATTACAACTACTATGTATATACCATGTATCTTTATTCTCTTCTAGTGCAACTTGACAAGCATAGAAAAATTTTTTTTGTCCTCACTTTTTTCTTATGAGAAATTGACTTGTTGATTTTTTTTCAATTGACAAATATTTCTGTGTGCCAAAATTTCTTACAATTTTGCCACCATGATTTTTCTTTAAACTAATAATCTTTCTCCAAATGACTTTTTCTTTTGCAAATTCCATAGAGGATTTTTGTNCGCCTCTTCTTGTTGCCTCCATAAAATCATCATTTCCTATTTTGACTTTTGCTTGATTTTTCATGACTACAAAATATTTCTTCATTTTTTCTTATGTGATTATTACAACTACTATGTATATACCATGTATCTTTATTCTCTTCTAGTGCAACTTGACAAGCATAGAAAAGATTTTTGTCATCACTTTTCTCTTATAAGAAATTGACTTGTTGATTTTTTTTCAATTGATAAATATTTCTGTGCGCCCAAATTTCTTATAATTTTGCCACCGTAATTTTTCTTTAAACTAATAATCTTTCTCCAAATGACTTTTTTTTTTGCAAATTCCATAGAGGATTTTTGTTACATTTTCCTTGATTATTTTTTAATTTTAAAATTTTCTTGTGAATTTCTCCCATCTTTTGATTTAAGAGACCGCAAATTTGTTTTAGATTGAAAATCATTTTATGTAGTTTTCTTACTTCGCCTATTCAATCTTTTTCATGTGCTTCAAGAGAACTCATTAATTCTCTTGCTGATGAAGTTTCAAGATCCCTTGATTCTTCAATTGTATAAATTGTTGTATCATATTTTTTTGTACAAGAAATTAATATCTTTTCTACTATTTCCTTGTCACAAATGGTTGTTCTATAGGATTCATTTGATTAACTTTTTCTTTTATCTTGAAATAGTAATATTTTGCGGTTTCTATATTTTTCATTTTAAGATTTTTAAAATCTTATTTAAGATTTGTAATTTGATGGAGCGGTCCTTCTTAGTTTCTTGAATTCTATAATAATGTGTCACATGCTTGTTTTATCATGTTTCAAGGAAAGATGTCATCTGTCATTGCTTGTTGTGAAACAAATAATGCTTGAGAGTCCTTTTGTTAATTCTCTTCAAGTGTCTTTTTTTGATTTGTTGAAAGAGTTGAAGTATATTCTGGAGCATTGAATTCTTCTTCAACGACCTTCCACAAATTTTGAGAGCGAGAATAGGTCTTAATTTTGATGGAAAATCGTAATTTTTTCCATTGAAGATTGGAATCTGGGCAGATAAGCGGTTGGAGTCAGTCATTGTAGAGATATTGAAATAATAGAATGCCCAATGAATACTCGAATGAATCTCTGATAACAATTATTGGAAATTTTTGGAGAGAAGAGGGAAATTTGGATTGTTGGAAATTTTAAAGAGGAGGAAGAGAATTTTATTACTAAGTTTTGCTGAGTAGTTTCCAACTTACATAAAAACTACAAGTTATGCCTATTTATAGACATGAGTGACTAAATCCAAAATCTTCTAAACCCTTATAATTCTTTCTAGAAAAACATAGTCTAGATTCTTCCTACTTAAATATTCTAGAGTATTCTCATTTAATATAATATTCTAGAATCTTCTACTTAACAATATATAGAATGTCCTAGAATATTGGAGAAATAGCATCAATTATCACCTTTATATAACAAATTTTCTTCGATGGGGACTAGAAATTTCAATCAAGAAAGTATATTACTTATTCAATAGATTAAGAAAAAAATGATAGAACTTTCTTATTAGGTAGATAATAAAGATGTAACTGTTGGTATCTAAAAATTTTAAAAAAAGAATAAAATAAAAAAAAGAAGCCTTTAATTGCTCTCGCTCCGAAATACAGAATTGATCCCACTCTTCTCATTCTCTCATATCATTGTACAAATGAAAATTTTAAAAAAATTACGTAGGAGACTAACAAATATTGACGAAAAAAACCACACATGCCTCTCCAACCATAAGTCTTGGCTCTCCTCGTCTCATTCTTCGCGACCGAGGATAGTGAGGAAACCAACGACAGGGTTGCGGCCTACAGAGACGCATTTTGCCTTCCTCGTCTTCATCTCTGTCTCATTTTCTTGCCAGCCTCATCGAAACCTTCTCCTTGTCCGCACACCACTACTTTTTCTGTCTTCCTTCTCCGCCTAACTGAACACTTCCTTGCACAAAAAGTTGCACGAATATCCTGCAACCCCACTGCACTTCTTCTTTACTTCCTTCTTTGCTCCTTCCCCCTGCGTTCTCTGTGCCTGAAACCTTCATGGTACAATCACCAATTAGGTCGCTGGAAAACCACTCTGCAATTGCGACTTGCAAGAACTACTGAAACTCCACACTTTCTCCTCTTAGTTGCTATTCCCTCACCGAAGTTGTCGGCAACTCTGCCCTAGCCCGTCGAAGCCCCCGCCGCTCCTTCATTTGCTATGCCCTAATCACATGCAATCCGAGAATGGAAAGCCTTCGTTGCCTTCTTTCATAAGCTTGATTCTCCCTGAGAGGAAGCCGACGCCTTGTCCTTATTCACATCCGACTTATCTTTTTTTTGCCTTTGCGTACATGGTTCAATTCCTAAATCAAATGCCTGCATTCCTCTCTGTTGTTAGGCCTGAACCGAGCATTTACTTAGTGCAACCTGATCACTTTGTTGTTCATATCTTATTTATTTATTGTTTTTATTGTTTGTATTGTATTATAAAACAAGAAATCTGTATTATACTTTTGTTTTGTGTTTTCGTCAATAGCCATCGTCTATCGTCGCTATCAAGGACATCGAATTTCGGAAAGGTATAACTTTGGGATAATTAGGAAATTTTTAAAAACTTCATTTGAGGAGAGCACAATACTCGTCAGGCAGGAAAATCACCAACTCGCTTGGAGAATTTATTTTTTTAAGAAAATTGGGATTTTAAAATACCCGTCGGTGGGAATTAATTGTTATTCGCGGTGTAAAGTACCGTTTGGAAAATGTTTATTTGTTATATAATATTTTCTGTCGTTTTTTTTGAGATCGCGGGATAAGTGTTTTTTTTTGTTTCTTGGCCGTGGTATATCAAAACACTTAACGATTTTCTTGAGATAGCTGGGAAGGTTGTGACACGCATTAGGTGCTACAAAACATGGGCTATTCACACAAGTAGAATGAATAATATCGGGTTTGAGTCCGATTGTTGATCCCACAAGGAACGAGGAAAAATCAATACAACAACAACAACAACAAAGCCTTAATCCCACTACGTGGGGTCGGCTACATGAATCCTTTTTCTCCATTGCGTCCTATTTAGTGTCATATTTTCATTTAGTTCTAATAAA